>JAWZYV010013142.1:0-273971 GCA_038373885.1 Cheiracanthium punctorium | reverse complement strand
CAACCTTTTTCTAAAAAATGCTAAGTGCATACCTCTAAAAAATTAATGCATGTATAAAATTATGCTTTCATAGTCAAACTGAAATTAGTTTTGCACATAAACAATCTAACTCGTATCGTTTTGAAATTCTATAAATCAAGTTATACTACTTGGGATATACAGTAGAAAAGTTTTGTAGGATTACTAAAAATGTAATTTTTTCTCTAATTGATCTATAGAAAATATAAACTAGTATAATCGTTGCCTAAAATTTATCAAAAATGTGTTGGTAAGAAAAAATGTTTAGATAAATACTTTGTTTGTTTGTGCTTTAAGGCAAACCTGCACGCGGGGGTATCTGCCTAGGATGAGGGGTGCCTTGGTAGGAAGACTTTCTAAGGGGATCTAACGCGTATTCATGCATGAAATTTGTAGAAAACTGTACTTTAATGTTAAACGGCTACTTAACAAAAATAGGATATACAAAAAATTAGCTAAAAATTAAAACTCTTGATTAAAATTTTTTTTCTCGATAAATTAAAAACTCTTGATTAAATTTTTTTTTCTTGATAAATTAAAAACTCATGATCAAATTTTTTTTCTTGATAGATTAAAAACATTTGATTAAAAAAATAGTTTTTGTAAAATTAAATTAACTCTTGATTAGAAATGTATTTGTTGTAAAATTATTTAACTTAAAATTAAAACTTGGTAAAAAATAAATAAATAAAAATAAATTAACTCTTGATTAAAAAAATATTTGTTGTAAAATTAATTATTTACTTAAAATTAAAACTTGGTAAAAAATATTTGTTGTAAAATTATTAACTTAAAATTAAAACTCTTGATTAAAAATAAATTTAGAAAAATATTTAACTTAAAATTAAAACTTGGTTAAAAAATAAATTAATTCTTGATTAAAAAAATATTTGTTGTAAAATTACTTATTTAACTTAAAATTAAAGTTCGTAGGCCTCCTGGGGATGTTGTTCATTTTTTTGCTCCACATAGTTAATTATTATTTAAAGAAACAAAAACAACAACGCGTCTGCTGTGCTACGCCCTGTCTCCATTCATGCGAGGCTAGCGTGACGTGGAAAAGCATAGTAAAAATTTATATTTGAAATGAGGCGGTAGACGTTCTACCGGGCGGCTGGTGGGTCCTCATTTTTATAATAATACTTTTTATTTCAGGTTTAATTCATAAAGTACAATTTGTTTAAAAATATAACGAAGTCCCTTATTTTCATGAGAGAATGCATCACAGTCTGAAAATTTTTCCAAGTCCCCTTATTTGAGAAATATCTTAAAGTCTGAAAAAATTACAAGTCCCCTTATTTCAAAAATATCTTAAAGTCTGAAAAAATTACAAGTCCCCTTATTTGAAAAAAAGGAAAAAAAATTCTTATCAACCCTTTGAACATCCGGTCTTAGCATCCGCTCCCCACATCCGGTCCGACCACGCCCCCCTCTCTCTCTCGACCTAGGGAAAGCATCCGAACGGCGTACCGGCGATTTAACATGGTACCGGCTGGGCAGAACTGTCCTTTTACCACTACTAGTTTCTTCGCGATGTTCTCGAAGGCCCCGCTATACCATCATTCGTAAATTATGTAACATTGTGATTTATACAAGCTATTTCAAATTTTATAAAATGACTAATCCCAATTACAGAACAACACTGAAATCAGTTCATTTGTCTTTTTTTTTTCATGTTAAAGTTTTGGTGTGTAGACTACCAAATATAATAAACTTTAATTTTAATTTAACTCTCGGAATTGTAATAAATGTTTGGAAACAGAAAACTGTGCTTGTTGTCTGTATCTTTAGTAATTAAAATCTTTAAAATTATCTTCAAAATTATTATTTCTAAGCAAGTAAAAGTTTATCGCTTGCAGAAATTGGTTTTTTCCTCAGAATCATAACTAACTATTTATGTTGATTGTGTTTTGATTGTATGCAAATGTAAAATTATGTGCTTTTTAAATAAAACCTATACATAAACCTGCAATTGCATTCTTTACTGACTTCAGGCACACATAACATTTTATAATTCCTTTATTTTTTTATTTATATGCTCAATTCCGAAGTATACACTTTAATTCTACCAAAAAAAAAAAAAAAAAAGTAACGTAAAAATTTAAATATATATTGAAGACTGCATTGACCTGTGTAACTTTGAAATATCCGACTTCTATATTTCGTGTCGTGAAACTGAAATTTTGTTCAATGTTTACTTCGATTTCAATTTCCGATTGTACTTCGATATCTTTATTCAATCGTACATTTCGAAGAATTGTAAAATGTGACTGCATAAAATATTTAATAAAATGTGCTATATAAGCTGACGACAAAAGGGCACTTTCGAAAGGCAATTCAAAACTAACGTCGGTGGTTCATCGAAGGTGGTCAATCGAAATATTCAAATGAATGACTCGAAGAGAGGTAGTCTTGACTAAATCTATTTAATTAAATGTACATAATATTTACATTGAAGTTTTACAAAACGAATGCGCATGTGTGCGCTTATCGAAGTACAATCGAAACTCGTCTGTCGTTCTCTCACATCGACAACTAGTTAGAGAGTGCTTGCTCACGCCCTCTGCTGGAGAGCGAGATTTCGCTACACTCCCCACCTGAACTCTTCAAGAGAGTTCACCTACACAAATCTAATTCGAAAGAAAATACAATACAAATGTCTAGTAAGGAATAAACAAACATAACTACTAAATTGTATGTCAAACAATCGAACTTAAATTTTGAATTCTCCACGTAAATAATAATCTAAACATAAACTTTAAAGGATGCAAATTATTAACACTGAATACTAGATTATGAGAAAAGTTAATGATTATTGTCATAAAAAAGGATATAGTCTTGTCTTTAAAGTTCATCAGTCACTTCAAGTGGGTACAAGAGTTGCACGGGCTTCCTAAATAGTCCCTTTGAAGTTTTCACTAAACAAGCTCGAACATGTCCGTCTCTTCCAGTGAATGATTCCTGAATAATACCCAAGTCCCACAGTAGTTTCGACTTTGATGTTCTGTCTATCAGTACGACTTGTCCAATTTTCATGTCTTTGGAGGATTCAGGAGTTTTAAGATGGTACGCAGTTTTTAAATTTAGTAAGTATTGATTCCTCCACTTCTTCCAGACTTGCTTAAGAAGTTGGGTTTGGTACATCTTTCTTCGAGTTAAAGATTCTCTAGACGTATCTTCAAGTTCTACCAAACTTATTGGAAATTCTGTTTCATTTCTTCCAAAGTTTAAGAAATGAGAAGGCGTCAAAGGCGAGGGTTCGTCCAGGGAATTGTTAACGTACGTCAGCGGTCTCATGTTCACAATCATTTCTATTTCAGTCAGTAAGGTGGATAACTCTTCAAAATTCAACAGTGCACGACCTAATATTTTTCGCAACGGATCCTTCACTGACTTTACTAAACGTTCATAGAATCTTCCCCACCATGGGGATCTTTCCGCAATGAATTTCCAAGTGATGCCTTGGGAAGAAATGTAATCTTTCAACTGATGACTCAACAATATTTCGGAGATGTGTTCTAGTTCTCTACTGGCCTTTTTAAAGGCCTTTGCATTATCCGAATATATAATAGTACAATTTCCTCGTCTGGCCACAAATCTCCTAAAGGCTAACAAAAAGCATTTCGTCGACATTGTTGTAACTAACTCTAAATGTATCGCTCTTGTGACCGCGCAAGTGAAAAGTGCTATATAAGATTTCATAGTTCCCGTACCATTCTTAACATAAATTGGTCCAGCAAAATCAACGCCGCAAACATTAAAAGGAGGCGTTTGGGATATTCTATCTTTGGGTAAGGGAGCTGTTATCTGGCCAGCAGGTTTTGCTGAATACTTCGTGCAAATCAAACATTTACTGATAATCTTCTTTATTAATTGTCGTCCCTTAGGAATCCAGAATTTCTTTCTCACTTTCGTGAACGTTAGGGATACTCCGCTATGCATTACCTTTTCGTGTTCCTTTCTTACCAACAACTCCGTGAATCTCGACATTTTAGGAAGGAGGATCGGTTGTTTTTCGTCTAGAGAGAAATCTGACTCAGCGAATCGACCTTTGATCCTGAGTATTTTCTTAGAGTCCAAAAATGGTGCTAAAGAGTAAATCGACGAATCAGATCTTATTCCTTGATTATTTTTCAAGTTCGCAATTTCCGAACCAAAAAATTCTCTTTGCGAATCTCGAATCCAAAAGTCTTCGGCTAATTGTATTTCTTCTGCAGAAAGGGTTCCATTTCTCTTGGTCGTATGTCTAACGTTGAATACGAATCTTAGAACATATGAAGTAACTCTAAGTAGTTTGGTCAGGTTACTGAACTTCTTCAGGTCTAATAATTTTTCATTTGATTCTACGGAACATTTGTTCTGAATAGTGTGTTTAAATCTGCTCCTCAATTCTAACTCCTCGTTGTTCATCGGACACTTTTCGCCTCGAGGCCAGCAGTCAGTTGGCTGCCTTAAGAATACTGGCCCAAGCCACCACATATCATTTCCTCTCAGTTTTTCGATAGAAGATCCTCTTGTGATCAAATCAGCAGGGTTCAGTTTTCCTGGACAATGGAACCAGTTCGAGGGTTCGGACAATTTATGAATCTCTTCCACTCTATGCTGCACAAACGGCTTAAATTTTAATGGATTGTTTCTAATCCAATGGTATACGATAGAAGAGTCTGTCCAAAAATAGCAAGACTTTACGAACTTTAGTGTTTTCAGAATCTTGCGACATAATCTAGCCGACAAAAGTGCTCCCATGAGCTCTAGTCGAGGCAAGGAAAGAATCTTCAAAGGAGCGACTCGACTTCTGGATGCCACAAAGCTAGTGTGAAAGGTCTTGTCTGAATTTTTAATTCTCAAGTAAGCAACTGTCCCATAGGCTATTTTCGAGGCGTCTGAGAAACAATGTAACTGGACTTCATCGAAATTATTTTGTTTAAGATAACACCGAGGAACGAGAATGGCTTCAAGGCTAGACAGTTCTTCGCACCATTTATTAAACCTTTCTCGAAATTCAAGGGGCAATAGTTCATCCCATTGAAGACCTAATTGCCAAACTTGCTGAATTAGAAATTTGATTCTTATTACAAATGGGGTAATGAATCCTACAGGATCGAATATACGCCCAGCTACTTGTAGCAGAAAACGTTTCGAATTTATTTGCTTTCGGAGGAACTCCTGCAAGTTATGCGTATCAAAATAAAAGCCATCCTTTCCAGTATCCCACGCGATACCCAAAACTTTAGAAGTTATACCAGTCTGTCCTAAAACGTCTCTAGTTGTTTCTACAGATATGCCATCGTCTTGCCAAAGTTTCCTTAAAATTTCCGAATTGGTTTTCCATTTATGTAATTGCATATTTGCCTCTTCAAAAATCCTGATACATTCTTTGCTAGTAGCAAATGCACTGTCGGCGTCACTAGATCCCGCAATAATGTCATCGACATAGCAAGATTCATTTAGTAATTCACAAGTGTCGGGAAATTTGTCGGCAAACTTTCTCAAATGATGTTTAATCGTGGCACCGAGTAAAAACGGGGAACAATTTAGTCCAAATAACACTCGAGTGAACCGATATACGTGCGGGGATTGAGATTCGAAACTAGGTGAATCCGACCAAAAAAATTTTGTGACATCTCTATCCCTTTCGTCGATTTCGATTCTGAGAAAGGCTTGTTTGATATCGGTCGTAAAGGCTACTGGGTATTCTCTAAACTTGAGTAAAAGTTCAAACAGGTCGGGGTAGAGGTTAGGCCCTATTTCCAAGCAGTCATTCAATGATAAGTTTCCTTTACTATGACTCGACGCATCGAAAACTACTCTGAGTCTGCTTGTTTCTCGATCTTCGCGTATTACAGCTCTGTGGGGCAAATAAAACTCTGGATGTTTAACTTCAGGTTCGGCATTTTCATAAACCGGCTCGATGATGTTTTGGGTGAGGTAATCATCAATGACCTTTTTATATTCTGAAAACAAAGTTCGGTCATTTCGAAACTTCGAACAGAGTCTAGAAAATCTTTCAAGAGCGATTTCACGATTGTTTTGTAACAGATGTCCCTTTTCAGATTTCCAAGGTAATCGTACTTTATATGTTTTATTTTGGTGTACGACACTAGATTCATATTTTTTCAAGCTTCTGTCACTAAGTGGATCAGAAGTTTCAATTTCAGATTCAATTCCGAGGCTTTCCAACTGCCAGAATTTTTTAATATCTTCAGAGATATTGCTTTCTTCAACTATAACTTTCATCGCCAAGGAATCCATGGACTTAGTTTCACCCTTCCCCAACAAACACCATCCGAACAAAGTTTCGGTTGCGACTAGCTGTTTATTAATCCGTTTTATTCTTCCCGAAATTAGAGAATAATAATAGTCTGCCCCAATTAGAATTGAGATTTTATCATTTCCGTTTTCTGTGTAGGTGTCCGACAATTTCAGACTCCTCAAATCTTTGATTTTATTTATTAGATCAACATCCGGAGGAGAAATTTGTGCTGATGAAATTTCTTCGATTTCTAACACCTCGACATATACGTTTAGATTCGGGTCATTTCTATTTTCTAATTTGACCCGGACAACGTCAAAGGACTTTTCCATGGGTGTTTCACCACCAAAGGAATGGACCGAAAGCAACTCTTTGCGAATGAAAGGAAGTTTTAACTTTCTAGAAACATCTTTCGTTATGAAACTGCGCATGGAGCCACTGTCGAATAACAATCTTACATTTTCGAAAAGATTATTTTTATTACGTGCGGAGACAGCCGCCGTTTGGAGAAAAATTCTCTTAGTGTTGCTATTTTTCTCAATTTGACAGGACGAGACGGCCGTATCATGCGGAGCGGACGCCTCTGGAAGCGAATTGGCGTCTATGGGATTTTCCCTTTTTGTTTTATTATGAAACCGATAACAAATGGCTTTCGAATGTTTATATTTATTCCCGCAGAAGGAGCAACCGTCTCTCTGGCGACATTCATTAGCCCGGTGTGATGGAATCAAGCAATTTAGGCATCTGGCTTCTCTTTTCAAAAGCTCTCTCCTAGCTTCAACGGTACCCTCCCCACAGTTCTCTGAGTCATGCTGGTTTTTGCAGAAGATGCATTTCGAACTAATATTGGTTAGCAGTTCGTGAGCGGAAGTCGGAGTCTTCGAAACGCTGTTTCTATATTTCGGTGAATCAGCGCTTCGGACTCGGAACTCACGACCTTGACCCAGTCTATCTGCGCGCAGGGGATTTCTACCGGAATAAACAGCAAGTGCTCTTTCGCGGCTAAGGATTTCGTCTTCCAAAAATTTCAAAAGAGTTTCAAGATTCCAACTTTCTGACTTATTTGATCTGCTATACTCTAATGTCAGATCGGGTGGCAATATTTTTAAAAGGATTGGTACTAGGAGGTTTCCATATGATTTTGAATCAATTCCCAATGACTCAAGATTCCTAACTTGGATTTCGGCACGGTCAAACAGTTTTCTCAAACCCGTAGTATCGCTCGAATCTCTGACAGGGGGGATATCTAACAGTTTTCCCAAATGAGAGTTGATTAACAGATTATTTTGTCCAAACCTCGAGCGTAAAATTTTCAAGGCAGCGTCATAATTTTCATCTTTCAATGCTAAGCCCGAAACAGCTTTGGCAGCAGATCCTCCAAGACAATTTTTCAAATAGATCAATTTTTCAATTTTATTCAGATTTAGGTTTTTATCAATTGTGTTTTCAAATTGGCCTATAAATTCTAGCCAGAGTGATGTATCACCGAAAAATTTATTTACTGTCAGCTTTGGCAGTTTTATCGAGTTGGTAACTTCAAAGGTTTGATTCGAAGCGATCGACGAAGTTGTTACTTTACCGTTGGCACTTGAATTTGGAACATGAACTTTATCACGATCTAATTCTTCAATCCTATCGCACAGTTTACATTTATAAGCTATCAAATTATCCAAATACTCTTCGGAAGCTTCCACTTCCGTTTCTACTTCCTTGACATCAATTTCGTTCAAAATTTCAGAATCGACAAATTTAATATGATCTGTTTTTTCTATCAACTGATTTAACAAAAGTTTTAGTTTTTTCGGATCTACTTCCGATTTCAAACTTTCATCAATTTTTCCAAACAACTTCGTTATAAGACCCTTTTGGGTCGATCTCTTTTTTTTCAACTTGTCAAGACTCATATCGAAATCAAAATGCGGACTTACCTCCCTTACTAGAATCTCGAACAATGTAGTTGATCACAAATAAAGAGCATTCGGCCCTTACCGGCCGCTATGCACCATGACGACAAAAGGGCACTTTCGAAAGGCAATTCAAAACTAACGTCGGTGGTTCATCGAAGGTGGTCAATCGAAATATTCAAATGAATGACTCGAAGAGAGGTAGTCTTGACTAAATCTATTTAATTAAATGTACATAATATTTACATTGAAGTTTTACAAAACGAATGCGCATGTGTGCGCTTATCGAAGTACAATCGAAACTCGTCTGTCGTTCTCTCACATCGACAACTAGTTAGAGAGTGCTTGCTCACGCCCTCTGCTGGAGAGCGAGATTTCGCTACATAAGCGAAGCGTCTTTTAAGAAATCCCTTTTCAAGGAAGTATCATGGTAAGTCATTTTTTATTTATTTATTATGGTTAACATATTTATATAAAATGTATGAAAACATCTTTTAACTAATGAAAAAATTTAGTTTTCAATTTCTCTAGTAACTTGATGTGCATATATCTTCAATCAATTAATGGAAAAGTTCCTAAAAGTATTTTAAATCTAAATTTATCCTAGTCTGAGATAGAAAGGAAGTTTTTCTCTTCCCCCCCCAACAAATCTTAATTATCTTAATAATTTGTAATCTTTCTCTTCTTTTTTATACTAATAAAAATGCTTTGCAATAATAAAAACTATATGTAATAATACCTCGGTGGTATAGAACATCGGCATGATAAAGTGGATATCTAAACTAGTTGGATATCTAAAACTCTACCATCTATAAAAATAGCTGATACACATCCATTTAGCTACATATACCCTCTTCGCTGCCATGTTCCATCTACAGATACACCACAAGTGTTACTCTTTATTAAACTTCTTACTTCTTTGGCAGGTGCTTTCATGTTTTCTTCAGAAGCAAAGAGGCCTTCATCAGAGTCTTCTGTCAATTTGAATTCAGTTGCAAAACATTGTAGATAGCAGAGAAACAAGGAAATCTTGCTTAGAGTTTCTATGCCTATAATTCTATTACCTTTCAACCAATGCATGGTTTTTCTTATCAAAAATTTTAGTAACCTTCAATTTTGAAGAACTTGCCGTAACAGTGTGTGATGCATAGCCTCATTTAGTTTAAATCCGTATCTTTAGTATAACGAGTGCCGAAAAATCTACACTTTTCAGCCTTCGTAGACCTTACTTTTAGCATTTATTTATTTATTTATAACTAAATTAACCTCCAAATTAATGTATAATAGGATAATCTAGTTTACAAGTTCCACAAAATAGATAGGAACAACGTGCACCGATAGTAAACAAACTGCAAGCGTTTAGAGCAGAGCGTTTAATAACTTAAAGATAAGTAAAAATACTGTTGCCAAATATAAAACAAACACACTAAAAAACAAATTGAACTTCAATACATGAAGTAATAATAATAATGATAATTTATGATGATCCAGAGTAAGGTACAGCAGCAGCAGCTCAAACTGTTTACATTTTACGGCACTTTGTATTTAAAGAAAAAAAAAAAAGGGAGGGGGGGTTGAATAGCGTACAGCCTCATAAAGTAAATATCTACTGAAAGGCTAGAGAGAATCGAAATCTCTAAATATATAACAAACTGTTTAAAAAAAAGAAAGGAAGAAATATAGTAAATTAAAATTTACAATACTTTGTTGCCAATCCAAAACAGCACCAAAAAGAGATGATATCGAAGCTGTTTCCAACCCATTTTAGATAAAATGCATTCAAAATAAAAGCAAATTAATTCAATGCAAATCCTCATTGGTTTAAAAATCACAAAATTCTTTACTTTGCTTAGCATACAAACTTTGGCCCGTTTTAAAAAATCGAGAAACTTGTAAAAGCAAATGAAAAAGACATGTACTTTGTAAATATATTAGATATGAATTAAGAAACAATTTTAAAATAGTCACACATTTGCCATTAAATTATAATAAGGTTCAAAATCAATTTGCAGCTGAAAAAAGAGAAAGATCGGCGATAATTTTTAATAGCGTAATCCACTGGAGTCCTTTTAAAAAAAAACAAAGAACAGAATTTTTTTTTTTTTAAATAGCAATATTTTTATACAAACACGTCAATTTTTAGCACTGCACTGCAACAAAATCCGCTAAAAGCAAAGCAGACATGTCACAGCAGACTTTAATGAATTTCATAACAACATATGAAACTTAAATAAAAACGTAACCTACACTAAAGAAAACTACAAGCAAATAATTCAAATAAACGATTATTATGATTATGAATTAAAAATTACTTACCACGTGCAAACACTGCAGGGACAACCAGCTACCTGCTGTCGCGACAGGAGAGGGAGGAGGGAGCCATTGCAAAAGCAGCGCCCTCTGCCAAGCACTTGAAATTTGCTAACAGATAGTCGAACAGGTTGGCGCGACTCTAGGCCCATTACAGTTCCGGGGAGAAAAGTTTCGAATCGGAACGGGATGTCGCGCCGATATCTTTTCGGCCGCCGTCTACGAGGAAGAAACTTAAAGATCGGAACGCGAGACCGCGCGGCGATACTGCGACATCGTTAGAATATTGACAGTTATACGCCACTCAAAGCGATCATTGGCCGATTATTTACCCATTAGTCTTGCTACTTGGGATAGACTGGAAATTCCTATGCTTTTTCTCTGTGACTAAAATGATCGGGGGCAGTGGGAGGGGATGAGAGCTGCCCCTTGATCCTGAAGATGCTTAACAAATTCATGAACAAAAGATCGGTAGTCTTTCGCTTCGGTGAAAGAGGAGAGCGCGGTGCCCCCCCCCCGAAGGAAGAGGAGTGAATTGTCCAATCGCCATCTTCGGGAGCCCCTGGCAGCTGTTCACTCCTCCTTCTGCTCCCGATGATTTTAGTCACAGCCAAAGCATAGGGGCGTCCGGTCTAGGATCTGGCACAGCTATGCGTTTGCCAGAGGGCATTAGAAACAACACATACATATAATATAAATGAAAAAATTAACTTAAATTACCATGGCAAGCTGTATGCATTGAGTAATTTTGTAAGATAATTACGTAGGTCAATTATTTTTAAAAAGTACACGAAGTCGGAACTATGACTATTTTTTTTTCATTTAAGTAGGCATAATTGTTTTCAAAAGAATTTTTAACGGTAAAACTTTACGGGGTTGCTAAATAGTCCATCCCTTTTCACAGGTGTAATGTTGGCCGATACTGGGTTCTACAATAATAGGATGGTCAACACTTCTGGCCTCAGTTCATTAGCAAGCTATTTCTAATTCCAATCTACCATTAATTGCAAACTACTTCCATTCAAATTCATGAAACCAAATTTAAAAAGTACAGTCATTGATCAGTATTGATCACGAGATACATCCCGTTCTTCGCACGGGAAGAAGCGAATATTTTCCTAAAATACAATCGTAACTATCCGAAGAAAAACTGAATTAAAAAGAAAAAAGTTCAGGTAGTCTCTGTTGTTGAAACTACCGCGGGACATATTAACGTAACGTATGATTACTTATCGTTTACTTTGTTGTAAGACGACCGTTGAAAAATGATGAATAAAACAAGCACTTTTATTTTTATCAATACGGTATATTGTGCTTTAATCCATATTTTCGCAACAAATCTTATAATACTGCTTATACTATCGATTTCTCCCCTCAATTGTTCAATTTAGTAAAAAAACTTGGATATTTGCCATCGATGGCACCTTTTCATTTTTTGGTGATTCTTTGCGACTTACGCTGGAGCATAAACAATAATCATTTTCCATTTTGATTGCCATTGAAACAGTTCTCCATATATTCTTATGATATTTCTTGTCAGATTGGTGTACTTAGCACCACGGAATATTTCATCTCGTCTTGGTGGCAAATATACTAAATATTTTAACCCTCCATGTTTCGATCTCATGAAAATTGTCAAACTGTGCGACCTCGAGGAGCTATTTAAAATAGCTCCAATTCCGATTTGGACGCTAAATTGTGTGGCAGAGTTTTTGAATTTCATGCAATTTCTGATTTATGACATCACGTTTTGACTGCCGTAAAAGAAACCCCATGCACTCGAGCCAGTTAATCATGCTTTGCACACAGTATTTTTGGAACGGAGTAATATTGAAACTTACAGCAACGTTGAAAAAAAAAAAGTTTTTTGAGACTTATGGAGTGGAGGAACATAATCCTACATTGAATTAAAACTACACTTGCAACATGCATAGGTTATGAAACATACGCGTTTGCCACTTAATTAAATACAAAAATATATAAGTAAATAAAAAATATTAATGTATCGTGTTTTAAAACGAATTTTGCAACATTTAAAATGAAAAACATTTTGAGCAGCGTTGGAGCATTTAAAATTTTAAATCTAAGCAATCGACTAAATACTTCTTATAATGATAATCGCGAATTAGTAGATTGGTTTGACTGAATCATCATTTTTAATCAAAATATTGTCTGCGTGCGAAAAACGAGCGTTAACAAATTGCATTAAAATTGACACCCAATTTTTACATATCTACAGAAGGGGAAGTTTTTCCAAATGCGTTTTCTTAAAAATATATTAGAATTACATTTTTTCCCCTAATACTTTTTAAAAACACATGACATGACAGATGTAGATCTCACTTGCAATTTGAAAACCCGGCACCCCGTTTTAAAACTCTATCAAAAATACTGCTGGATAATTTGTGGGAAAAAAAATTAAAAGTTATTCCATGCATTCTATGACAATATAACACAAACACTTATACTATCAAGACTGACTTCCATATTACATTACAATTTGTAAAAAAACCTAATTTTTACTTTTTTAGTACTTATTTTAAAAGAGGGCGAAATGAGTGATTCATTCTTGTCAAAATATTAAAAAGTTATGGCGGCTGATTTTGATTTTTGTGATTAAGGCGAAGCCACACGAAGGC
Source organism: Cheiracanthium punctorium (assembly GCA_038373885.1). Taxonomy (NCBI): domain Eukaryota; kingdom Metazoa; phylum Arthropoda; class Arachnida; order Araneae; family Cheiracanthiidae; genus Cheiracanthium; species Cheiracanthium punctorium. The sequence goes on along the minus strand of JAWZYV010013142.1, from coordinate 260,847 downwards.
AATCTGCTTAAAGGGGCATGCCCTGAGCGGTGGACTTTTTAAGGGATTGTCGGCCGGGAGGCCAAGCGCAATAATAATATTACTTTGTGAGTCAAAGGTTTTCTAGGAGAGAGGGACAACGGCCTAGAGTCTATCCCCCTCCGCAGCGCTTGACTGATCGCTACCTCCACTTGGTCTCGGCTGGTAACGTATCATCCGATACGGCTAAAGCGATCAAAGTTTGATAAAGGAATTGAGTAACTATAAAGGAATTGAAATGGCAACAGCCAACGATGATGCTCTTAAGGGCTACCAGGTGCAAGCGAAAGCACTCGTTGATAGTCTTGTACAGCAATTATCGGACACAAACACGAAGGTTCAAAGAATGAACATGCAAAAAGAGGTAAATGATCTTTATGACCTCTTCGTACAGCAGCAAGAAGAAATAATAAAGCTGAGAACAGAGTTAGCACAGAAGGTAGAAATAGCGCAAAGTAGGACCTACGCGCAAGTCCTGGGCGGACCAACCCAGGAAGTCAAGGGGAAACCTCCTCCAAAGTCGGAACATCTAATATTTATCTACCCCGCCACTAGCGATAATGCTAAAAACGCGAAAGACGTTGAGAAATTTAAAGATAAAATAAAATCTGCGATTAACCCCCTCAAAAGAGTATTGCAGTCAATTGGTTAAAACCTATCTCAAAGGGTGGTCTGCTGGTAAAAGCCGAGCGGGGGAAGACATATCCAAACTGGAGAACGTCACCAACCAACACCATTCCCTAAAACAGGAGGTGACTCTAAGGCGCCCCAAGAAGCGCAGGCCAAGACTTATAATATACGTTGTCCCATCCGAAACGGACGGGGACACAGTTCTCAAGGCATTAAAAGAACAGAGTAAGCTCAGCAATGAAACAGGACTGGCGATAAAATTCCCGATAAACCGGAAAGATCACACCCACTGGGTGGTAGAAATCGAACCATCCGCTTTTAAACAAGTAAAGGAACTCAAATCCTTATTAATCGGATGGAGCAAAGTATGCATCGCGGAGCTAGGGAGACCATTCGGTGTTTTAAGTGCGGAAAATACGGCCATATCTCTACCGTGTGCAAAATCGCGGAAACCTGCCTAACGTGCGGTCACAAAGATCACCGAACGGACAAATGCAACAAAAGGGAACGCTGCACAAACTGTATAGATAATAACAAAAACCTCAGAACCAACTTCAAAACCAACCTTGCGCTTACGAGTCTCCAATGCCCATGCAGGGCGCAAGAAATAAATAAAATGTAAAAACCGCACAGACTATGGTACTAAGTGCCATCAAGATCACACAACAGAACGTAGGAAGGTGTCTCGCGGCTAATCACTGTCTCAATAAAAATAGCACGGAATACGACGTGATCTGCATACAGGAGACATATACGACCAAAAGGGGAAAAATCGGCGGATTTCCGCTGAGTTATGCATGTATATGTTACAGTGAAAACCCGAAATCAGTCAAAACCCGAATTAACTAGGGAAAACGCGTTCTAACTGAAAGCGTTAGGCAAAACCCGAATTAACTAGGCAAAACGCGTTCTGACTGACAGCGCTAGGCAAAACCCGAATTAATTAGGAAAAACGCGTTCTGACTGACAGCGCTAGGCAAAACCCGTTTTCCCAAGTGAATTCCGAAGAGTTAATGCTTTATGCACTAAAAATTGGATCTTGCCCCGCCTTGAAAATATGCAAACGCTGGCACTTTGAGAGACCGAAAGAAACATCACTGACTCCGGCCACCGCTGTAGAGGGCCCCCTCAAAAATATGCTAACGCTGGCCCTCTGCGAGACCCAAAAAAACATCACTGCCTCCGGCCACCGCTGTAGAGGGCCCCCTCGAAAATATGCTAACGCTGGCCCTCTGCGAGACCCAAAAAAACATCAGTGGATCCGGACATCGCTTCAGGGAGGGGCTTTCGAATATATGCTAACGCTGGCCCTTGCGAGACCCAAAAAAAACATCACTGAGTCCGGCCATAGCTTTAGGCGGCCCCTCGAAAATATGCTAACGCTGGGCTCTTGCGAGACTTAAAAAAACATCAATGGGTCCGGCCATCGCTTTAGGAGCCCCCTCGAAAATATGCTAACGCTGACCATTTGCGGAGACCCAAAAACACATCAGTGGGTCCGGCTACCACTGTAGGGGGCCTCCTCGAAAGTATGCCAACGCTAGCTCTTTGCGAGACCCCAAAAAACATCAGTGGGTCCGAAAATCGCTTTAGGGGGCACCCTTGGAAAATATGCCACCGCTGTAGGGGTCCCTCAAAATCATGCTGCCGCTACTCCAATAAAACGGGTTTTCCCTAATTAATTCGGGTTTTGCCTAGCGCTGTCAGTCAGAACGCGTTTTGCCTAGTTAATTCGGGTTTTGCCTAACGCTTTCAGTTAGAACGCGTTTTCCCTAGTTAATTCGGGTTTTGACTGATTTCGGGTTTTCACTGTAACATATACATGCAAAGAAACCCCGGGCAGGGATAATCACCCCTAGCCAGCTCCTCCAACACGTACAAATATACGTAGATCCAGACATAGTCTTCATTGAAATAACAAAAGGCGGTAAATCACTAAGAATTGCGTCAGTATACCTGTCGCCAAACGAAGACATCAAGCGACAGCTGGATACGCTAAGAGCCATTCTACAAAGTGATGTGCCGATAGTCATAGCAGGAGATTTCAGCTCAAAAAGCGCAATCTGGGGTAACCCATCCTCAAAAGAAGACGCCAGAGGACAGGAAATTATAGAGATGGTGATTCAATCAAATATAGTCATCCATAATGACATCGATTCAGCCCCGACCTTCCAGTCAGTACGAGGAAACAGCTGGGTGGATCTGACAATGAGCCGCTTAAATCTCGCAACGTTCTTCAACTCGTGGGAAGTAGAAGACAGAGAGACGGCGAAGGATCATCAACGTCTAACAACAATCATAAATTGGGAAAAACCCGAAAGAACTCGGTCGATCCGAGTAAGACTAAGGGACATAAATCTCCCCAAAATGGTGACAAACTTGGAAGAGATGATTAAGGAGTTCGAAGAAAGTTGGATAGATGGAAAGGACTTAGAGACCTACATAAAGGATCTGATTAACATTATCCAAACTGCATACTCAAAAAGCATGCGTACAAAGGGTAAACCGATTGAAAGAAAAAGGGTGCCATCATGAGAAAGAAGGTAACGGCTGCCTGAAGAAGGTACCAAAGATGCAATTGGGATCCGGAAACGAAGAAAAGGCAAAAGATCGCCCACAGAAAGTTGCAATCAATATACAAACACGCCATAAGAAAGGCGAAATGGCTCTATTGGAAAGGGTACCTTGAAGAAATAAATCCCAATAACTCCCTCGACGCTCACTTCAACTGGACAAAAAAAAAGTTCACAGAAACTCCAAGGCTCAACTGGGTCATAACAGGACACGGCCCTTTCCCGGCCTACTTCACGAGGTTCAGGCTAAAACGAACTCAGAACTGCAGATTTTGCAACGCAACGGAACCAACAAAAGGAGAACACATACTCACAGAATGTGAAGGATTACTAGACAAAAGAAAAGAACTCTGCCCAAACCTAACACGGACCTCCCTAAAGAACTACCTGGTGACAGTTGAAGGACGAAAGGCACTTCTGAAGCTACTATCCAAGATTGGACACTTCGATTAAAGGCTCTCATCTTCTGTACTTGTATATATTGTAAATATTTTGTAATTGTAATTGTATTTCTATCTATATTTTTCCTTTTAGTTATGTCATGTAATTTCTTTATCATGTTTTGTATCTATAAATGTAAGGATTGGCTCTAATCCTAGATGTAAAGTTGTCAATAAAGACCGACAGGTCATGGGTCGGAGGTCGAGCAAACCGACTGTCGAAAGATGAAATTCCACGTACGACGCTCAGAGGGTGGTTGAGTATGGTGACACGGACGATTTGACGCCTGCGCGTCAGGTTAGCAAAACACGTAGGTTGTGTTGGCGTCTGTTCGCCCACCTACCTCGCTCGACCAGTCATCCCAAATTCTCTGTGGTTTTACCCATCTATGGGTCGGTGCCAGTATTGATTTGGCCTAAGGGGTTGTGACGTGTAGCTACGTTACATCTGGAGGAAACCGCCCCAAACTCCGGACTGTTAGATCGACAGCCGCGCGATAGCCCAGAACCCTAGACCATCACACTTCGACAGTCTACCATGTTCGGTGTCTTATCCAATCGGCCATGGCCGGTAAGTAATGTCGGATAGAATTTTAGACACAACAGTTTTAAAATTATTTTACAAAATTTTCTTCAAATGTGTTCTTTCTTTAAAAAACTCTAAAAATATGTGAAAATTATGTTACATATTCAGAGCAAACTGTTTCTAAAAATTTTCTCCTCTATCTATTGATACTAATATCGTTTTGCTGCAAGTGTAATTACCGACTATATTACGTATTAGATGAGAGAAAATGCCAAAAATCTCATTAAAAAAAATCTGACTGACATTTCGAAATAATCGCTTCGAGGTGGTTAGGATCTGTCCTTAGGAATCTGTTTACAAAATTTGGTAGATCTCGGATTGCCTGTCTCAGCGATATGCGATCGACAGACGCACACACAAACAAACATTCAAACAGATTGTTTTATTTATGTAATAGACATATATAATAAATAACAAAATTACATGAAAAAGGTACATAATTCTATGAAATCGATTAAAATTTTCAGAGGATTAAATTTGAATAAATACAAAATTTAAATCTTTTTACCGCCCGTGTTTTAAGAAATTCCCAGTGAGTAAAATATGCACCATACAATGCTTAGATGCTTTTATTAGGTACATTATTTAGATGACAACGTTTCAGGCTTTCATAATAAAAATTCTTAACGATATTTTTAAACAAGGTTAATGACAGGCCATGCATACAAACTTTCACACCAATTAATAGCAAAACGATGTATTTATGTAATCTTTAATTCTTTATTTTATTACGTAATTTGTGTTAGATCTTTGAAACATGTTAGGACAAAATGATCAAGTTTTATACATCACCTCTTTGGATGCGGCTCATTTTACTGTTTGGGAGTTTCTTGAACGGCATCGTACAAAAGTTAACTTTTCTATTGACTCAAATTTAATGCTCTGAAAATAAAATTATGTACCCCTTTTTTAACGTAATTTCGTAATTTATTATATAAGTTTGATCAATATTTAAGGAATAAAAGTGAAGTCAATGTTTTTGGAACACCTTGTATAATTCCCATTTTGTTACTCTGACCCTTAAAAAAAAAGACTGATTTCTTTTCTTTTTCTTTCTTTCTTTTTTTTTGTACTAGTGTCAAAAATGTTCCAGCCTCTAACAGGAGATTTTTTAAAACTTTTTCAGAATTGATCAAGTGTAAAGTTTTAGAATCATTGAGGGAAAAGTGAAGTAAGATAGGTGGAAAAAGCATAATTTCTCACAAAGAGATTTTTCATTCTATCTCAAATTTAGGAGGAAGGGCTTGAAGGAGGCAGAATCTAAAGAACTTCCTCTGATTATATGCATGAAAAGAGTTTTATTTGCCTTATCTTTTATTTTTTATCACAAAAGTTAGTCCATTCCTATTCTTTTTAAAATAATGGATTACAAATTTTGATTTTTTAAGCTAAGTTATTAAGACACGTATAAATTGTAGCAGGAAAAAATATAAAAAAATCTTCTGATAAAATATCAAAATGAATCACGTATTTTTGTACATGACCAAATTTCATACTTTAAGTAAGTTTCAAATCATTGGAAAACTATTTTGCTTTAAAAAGGTCTTTTTTAAAATTTCAGAAATTAAAATTTGATTAAACATGAAAATTATCTTAATATTTTACAGTAATAATTTTTTATAAAATATATTAAACTAAGTGTTCTTTCAATAGGTTGATTTAAATCTCACTATAAATAAATTATTGGCATCCTCAAAATAATTATAATATTAAAATTTTATATTTTTAATAAATCTATAGTAATAAAATAATTTAGTTCCAAGAGATTCAATTACGTGGTTCGTTGTTGTGTAATTTATTTTAAAAAAAGGATTATTTATAGCAGTTTAACATTTATTTTAAATAACTATTTAATATGTACAATAATTTAATATGTGTATGTATGGGGAAAAAATGCCCACTTGCATCTTATTTGGCCGTCATTCGTCGTACAGCGAAGTTACGTATACCAATCGTTTACGATTGACAAACACTTTAATTTGCTGCACATAAAAATTGCATAAGGGGCCATATCCATATTAAAATTCGCACCCCCCCCCCGCAATAACAATCCCTACATTTCACTTCATATGTCAAAAATTTAGCTCATTTTAACCCCGGATACCAATTTTAAATATAAACTGAAAATAAGTGAATTATGAGCTTCCAAAACCGCTCTCCCCTCTATGTTAAATTATTTTTTTATACTTTAATTCATATCTCATATTGATTATAAGAATCTGATTTTTATTCGTACTATTAGAACTAAACAACCCAAACATAATTTACTATTATTATAATTTTTACTTTAATATGAATTATGGATTACTAAATTAATATTAAAGAAAAGCATGAATAGCGACCTAACCAAATTTCAATAGAAATAGATGCAGAAAGTAATATTACATGGCTGTGCAAAATTTCAAATTTTTACGTTCAATAGTTTAATTTATATAAAATAAAATGTGTTGTTTTCATGAGTTAAGGAACCATATATAAATGTATTAAGCGACATTTTTTAAAAACTTGATAATTGCGTAAAATAATCGTAAATTATATTTCTTTTGCATAAATTAGTCATCGTTAGTGGTATTAAAAAATAGAAAATTTTGAAGCAAATAAATTGGAGGTTTGTACATTTTGATGGTGATTCAATAAAGCGTCTGTTGTTGACACCTCTACTATATCCCCAGAAATAAAATATTTTTCGAGTATAAACTAGATGCAGTAGATATCTGTCTTACAATACAACGTCCTATTTCTGAAAAACTAACATCTTCAACATCAACAATTTGACTGAAATTTGTTATTGTTTGACTGAAATGCTGAAATTTGACCTTTTTTTAAATATCTGAAGTATCAGGTCTTTGGTCTTCCCCATACTTTATCAAACATTCAACAAACATTAACAATAAAATTTTTCTGTCTAAGTTCTCATCTGACTAAAAATTAAAATACGCCAAAAGTCATAAAAGTATTGCACACTGCAGACAATAATATTAAATGACGAAAGGGAAATACAAAACACAGTGATAATATTGGGTCGGCAAAAGCAATTGCGTTTTTTACGTGAAATTCAAACAAATAAAGATTCAATCATGAAACCATTCTTCATGTTCGACCGTAGCTGAGTAGCTTTCATGCTTATAGTCAGAATAGCAGAGACAGATTCTCATCTTGGCAACATTTCACTTCTCTAAGAGAATCTTCAAATACTCAATAATAATTTCAAAATTAGAAAGATTTTCAAAATCGTAAGCAGTCGTTTTGCATTTTTTCTTCAAATCATGTATACTGACCAAGGAATTTTTGAAGTCACGGTTCATTTGGACCACTAACTAAATTTTCTAATTTCTATCCCTGATGATCTCAGTACAAAAAACTTGTACTAGAGACAGTATTTTCCCTGTAAATAATATTTACTTCTTTAAAGTATCGCGAGCGAAATAAATGAAGGGCGAAAAGTTCAGAACCTACTAATAGCGTTTTTCAATTTGCAGAAAGTCCCGTAAAATCGTGCAAAAAAGAATTCGCAATATCTCTGTAAATTATCGTAGAAAATTGGTGAAATTTTTTTATTTAGGGTAATTTGAAGGTTCTTCTTCGTTTAATAAAGTCAAAATAGAGATTTTTCTATTGAGATAAACGAAGTTGATGGAGAATTAAATATGAAGACTGTCCCTTATGCAAATTAAATTAATAGTAAATTAACGTATACGTTATTTGCAAACGAATGGTATACATAACTTTGCTGTACGATGAACGATGGACAAATAAAGAGCAAGTGGGCGGGTTTTTTTCCTGCAACTGTACATACATGCCTTAATCCAATAACATTGTTCTGAAAAATAATCATAAACTAAAAGAAATTTGTTTAAATAAAAATTTACCTAGTTTAAATAAAAAATCGCCGCCCCCCACATCCTGTTAACTGGGCATTAAGAAGTAACTTTTGTAATTTTAGAATGAAATCTTTGAGGATGCTCACCCTTCGTTGGAAAAATATAAGAGGGGTGGAAACCCCTTCAATCTTAAAGAGTCTGTACCTACGAAAAGTGCCATTATATTATGATCTGCAAGTAGTGTATGGAAAAACTATTTTCTTCCAGCATAGAGGTTAAAAAAAAGTTTTTAAAGAGCAAATGCATTTAAAATTATAAAAAGGATCTAATCTAATATACTCAGAAGGACCATGCTGGTAGCACAAGAGGTTAGCACAGTAAAATATACAAATAAAAATGTTTGAAAAACCACATATTTAGTATATGGAACTGAGTCGCCTCTGAAAAGTTTGCATAAATTTTAAAAAACATCCAGGAAAAGTCACCTGTTTTGAAAGTACAGAAAAGAGAGGTTAGAACCGGCTATTTGCTTCAATCATTTTTTGGGGTAACTGATTTTAGATGTCGCTGTATGGTGGAAAGATGTACTGTCTGACTCCGTACCTTGGGACAAATTTGAATAAGGCTTTAGTTTGAAGAAACAAAAACCGCTTTCTAATCTTGGTACAAAAATTAAACTAACTGCATTAGGGTCTCGAAAAAATTCAGGATGATTTTTCGTAAGCCTCATTACACACTGTAATAAACGATAAAACAGTGGCTTTTGTGAAATTTACAGACAGAAATCCTTAAACTTGCAACTGCATAGAAATTTTTTTCGAAGAGGGAAACATTTAGCAAAATTTTCGATTTTAAAGAATTTTTTCTGAAAGTTTCAGAAGAAATTGATTGTTGAAAGATTTTGCTTAATATGATTGGTTCTAGATTCAACAAAATGTTTTGTTGATTCAAAGGGCCATTTTGATGAATCGATTTGGTTGAATCAAAACAAACTTTCCTCAAATCAACAAAACGAAACTAGCAATTCAACCAAACAATTTTTTTTATCTTCAACAAAACAATTTTTAGCGTGGAAGAGTTTTCATTCGCATAGAGTTTTATTAATGCAGTTAAAAAGGTAGGTGAAAATCTTACTAATTCCCAGCTGCTGTTTTCTCTTGTTCGTTTGTTCCGCCTGCAGGATTTGAGGTAGGTCCGAATGCGCTTTCTAGCTCTCTCACCAAATTCAGGAAATTGTCTTGAGCAGGAATCTATAATGGCCTGGATTTTATCCTTAGGTTGGCGAGATATAGGTACCATTCGATCAAGATTTTCATCCACAAATAAGCGGACAAACATCTAAAAGAACAGGGATATATGATTAATGCTTAAATTAAAAATAACTTTGATAACAACTTCTGAACTGTCACATAATGATGTGACAGGCTGTATTTGCATTACAATTTTTCAGATTAGCAAAAAAAAAAAAAAAAAAAAAAAAAAAAAAAAAAAAAAAATTGTACTTGTGATTAAAATGCAGCTATACCGTTTGCAGTTAAAATTTACTAATCCGTAATTTTTGAAATATAAAATTAATATCTATTATTCAACACAATTTTGAAGGAAGTACACCGACGATTGTCTTCAGATCATTAGCTAATTAAATTCTAGAATATGCATCGATTAAAGTTTGGAATGCTTTCAGAAGAAAAATACCCGAAAGAAATATGAGCTGTATAAAATTCATCTCCGCTTTTAAGACATCATATTTATGCTATTTCTTTAATTTTACACTCAAATTTCTTGATGCTGAAATCATTTTATATATGAAGACTTAATAAAACTACTTGAGCACCATGAAAAAGTAATTATCAGAAACGGAATCTTTAATTTCTTCATCAAGCATATGATCAATGTTGTAACTGGAATCTTAAAAATTTTAGTTATACTTCATTTTCAATTGTGGACTTTTTGTCGTTGCCTTAGCAACAAGAGAAAAAGAAAAATATGTTACATTTTTGATATTGCATTCGTTATGATTGTGTGTATATACAGGGTGTCCCAAAAAGGTGGTAACGGGCTTTCATTCTTTATCTATTAGAGATAAGTGGGCAGTGTAAATTGAAAAAAAAAAATGTTTAAAATACGGTCGGAAATAAGATTCCGTTAAGAAAAAATTCATCTCGTTCATTTTCAAAAAATTACACTTTTTAAATTTGTATACTACCCCCATAGAAAACAATTCCCAATTAGTAAAATGTGCCCCATACGCTAATGAGGTGACACACAAAATTTGAAACTATACCTTAAAAGTGTTAGAGGTATGAAGATAAAGATAAAGCTGATTTAAACCACTTTCAATGACTCTCGAAGGGAAAAAAGTCACGTCGAATGATTCAATTTCAGGGGTCGTACCGAAATCACGAAAGAAAATCTTTTATTTTTTCCGCTCTCGCAATGAACGTTTACATTCAAAATCATGTATATTCCCCGATCCTCTTTCTTTAAAGATATCTCTGAGACGGTGTATGATGAAAGACTCAAATTTAGTACATCACCTCCTTGGTGCACATTTTACTAATCGGGAATGTTTTTTGTACGGGGGTCGTATACAAACTAAAAAAAATGTAACTTTTTAAAAATTAACGCGATAATTTTTTCTTAACGGAGTCTTATTTCCGACTTTATTTTTTAAAATTTACACTGCCCACTCATCTCCCATAGATAAAGAATTAAAGCCCGTTACCACCCTTTTCAGACACCCTGTATATGCCAGAAAATGGCTTATTTACTCAGTTTTTATTTAATATGACTTTTAATATTTGAGTTTAATAATTGAGTTTAATTTGAGATTTTTGATTTAATATGAGCATGAGTTTAGCGTGTTTTTGAGCGAAGTTAAAAGTTTATTGACACATAAAATTAAATGCAGCTACTGTTTGTTTTATCATCGTTTCGTAAAGAAAAGTTTGTGAATTTGTTAATCAAGTGTCTTGATTCCGATGTCTACACAGCAACCGGACAGTAATAGACTCTGGGGGGTGGGGTGAATCTTTCTTATTTTTTTTCTTTTATTTATTTTTTAATACTCAGCCACCTTTGCTGCATGCGCAGCTACAGAAAAAAAGGCCACTTGTACTTTATTCGGCCGTCGTTCGTCGTACAGCAAAGTTAAACACACTAATCGTTTACGACTGACGTACAATTTAATTTGCTGTGCATAAAAATTGCATAAGGGGCCATCTCCATATAAAATTCGCACCAGCTCCCCCCTCCAATAGCAACCCTTAGATTTCACTTCATATTTCAAAAATTTAGCTCATTTTAACCCTGGACACCCATTTTCAATAAATTCAAAGTGAAAATGAGTGAGTTATGAGCTTCCAAAATCCCCTTCCCCTAAGTTAAATTATTTTTCATACTTTAATTCATAAACGACCCAAACATAATTTACTATTACAATTTTTAATAAAATATTAATACGCATTATGGATTATTAAATTAATATTCAAAAAATTATGAATAGCGACCTAACCAAATTTCGATAGAAATAGATGCAGAAAGTAATATTACATGGCTGTGAAAAAGTTCAAATTTTTACGTTCAATAGTTTAAGTTATATTCAATAAAATGTGTTACTTTCATGATTTAAGAGACCACATATAAATTTATTAAGAGACATTTTTTTTTTGAAAATTGCTTAAAATAAACCCAAATTAAATTTCTTTTGCACAAAAATAGTAAAAGGTAGCGGTATTAAAAAATAGCAAATTTTGAAGGTCTTTGGACTTCATACTTTATCAAACATTCAAGAAACATTCAAAATCACATTTTCTGTCTAAATTTTCATTTGACTATAAATTAAAATACCGCCAAGAGTCTTATAAAAGTATTGCACACTGCAGACGATAATATTAAATGAAGAAATGGAAATACCAAACACAGTGGTAATATTGGGTCGGCAAAAAGCAATTGCGTTTTTTCTTTTTTTTTACATGAAATTCAAACAAATAAAGTTTCAATTATGAAACCATTCTTCATGTTCGGACCGTAGCTGAGTAACTTTCATGCTTATAGTCAGAAGAGCAAAGAACAGAATATCAATACTGGCAACACTTCACCTGTCTAATAGAACCTCTAAATATTCAATAACAATTTCATAATTAGAAAAATTTTCAAAATCGTAAACAGTTGTTTTGCATTTTTTCTTCAAATCATGTATACGGACCAAGGAAGTTTTGGAGTCACGGTTCATTTGGACCACTGACTAAATATTCCAATTTCTATTCCTGATAATCTCAGTACAAAAAACTTTAAGACTAGAAACAGTATTTTCCCTGTAAATAATATTTATTTCTTTTACCTATCGCGAGCGAAATTAATGAAAGGCGAAAAGTTCGGAACCTACTAATAGCGTTTTTCAATTTGCAGAAAGTCCCTTAAAGTCGCGAAAAACAATAATACGCAATATCTCCGGAAATTATCGTAGAAAGTTCAGTGAAAATTAATATTTAGGGTAATTTGAAGGTTCTCTTTCGTTTAATAAAGTCAAAATAGAGATTTTTCTATTGAGATAAACGAAGTTGATGGAGAATTAAATATGAAGACTGTCCCTTATGCAAATTAAATTAATAGTAAATTAAAGTATGCGTTATTTGAAAACTAATGGTATTCATAACTTTGCTGTTCGACGAAAGACAGACAAATAAAGAGCAAGTGGGCGTTTCTTTTTCCGCAGCTGTAAAAATATGCACAATAGATACAAGTTTTTGGAGAATTTGAAAAGAAAAGTGGTCACACCACACACAGAGAAAGTAGAATGGCCGACCGGATTGCATGGTGGGTAAAGCACCGTAATACGGTTTCGGGTTCAACTCCCGGCGGTCTGGGTTCGATCCTCGACTGCGCGTTTTTATCATTGTCCGTCCCTTCATAGGGGGCGACGTTGGTCCACCTACTAGGTGTCCCCATAATAAAGAGACCAACACTTCCGGCCTTCGTAATGGCCAAAGCCTTCACGGCAGCGGCCGGCCATTAGGAAAAAAAAGGGAAACTAGAATGTCTTGATCGTTACGTGTATCGTTGTAATATTATATTACGTTTGTATTGTCTGTTACGTTTAGCTAGATATTTAATTGTTTATGGAAATAAGTTGCAGGTTTAATTATATTATACCTTGAAAAAAACTCACATTGAATGCTTTAAGCCTTTCTGGGTCATATTTATTCATGTCAATCTTATCCGTATCATCGTCGTCATCTTCATCGTCTTCATCTTTAGTTCCAGCTGATAAATTATCAGGAGTGCTGGATGCTTCCCTCTTTGTACAACCATTGCAAGGACTCTAATTATAACAAAAAGAATATTTGTTTTAAACACTGTACAATCATAACACTTCCAATATACGCTTACACAACGAGATGCTGCAAAAGAGTGATATCTAAGTTATTATAAGGAAATACACGGTGCGTAAACGCGTTCAGAGTTTAACATGCAACAGCATGGGCTACGTACCCAACCAAGCATGCATTGCATAGGGCAAGACATAATGAGACATTATTGGCCAATACATAATGAAAGGTATCATTTAAGTTACATAAGTGCTTATGAGGAAAATTTTTTCAAGATAACTGGTACAGTTGCTCTTTTTTTATACACTTTAAGTACCTTACTTTCGAACGGAGTTGCTTTGTTATTTCATACACGCGATGAGTAATTAGATTAGACCTTGCAGTTAAAATCTGGACCATAAAACCTAAAAGTCTTCGTTCATTCGTGCAATCGTATTTCACCGGATGATTAGGTATTGTTCTTCCTTCAAGCATCACAGTAAATTTGAACATCTTAAAAAACTACCCAATCATGTTAAACATTCGAAAATACTAATGCAGCTTCTTCAAGAAACATGCTATGCACTTTTATTTGTAGTAAAGATCATATCTCATGCAAGTTTCAGAAAAAAATTGGGTAGGTTGCAGAGCTGGAAATAAGATTTTGAAGCTAGCAGCAAAAAATGCTCTGAGAGCTTTTATAAGCTAACAGCAAAAACTATTGAGCTCGCGGCAAAACCCTAGATTTTGGCAGTAATGGTAAATTGCAATTTTTTGTTGTTGTTGTTTAACTTTTAAAAAAAGAATCAATAATGCAATGAGGAAAAAAAAAGAACTACCCTTTCCTTTTAAATAGCCTATGATGTCATATGCAACTTTAGAATACATCTGAAAGAAACTCAAGTAATAAATTTTTAAATAACCGCAGCTAAACTTGCCGGGAGAACTGTTGATCATCTCGGCTATTTGGGTTAATCTCACGACATTTTTCGTAGTTGCCGCGACATATTTCGAGGTTGTAATGGGGAAAATAATCTCAGTAATGTAAGTGAAACGACCTCTGAACTGAGAGTGTATATAGATACTAGGGTACAGAAATAACAACAAATATTATATACACATACACAAAGTCATTTCATGGCATAATCAAATAACAACATTATAACAGTGAAAGAAATACAGAAACAAAACTTTTTCTAACATTAATATGAAAACAAGTACAAAATATTTATGTACACGTAAATAAGAGACTTTAGAAAACTGCAGACAAAATGATAGCAATAACTAAAACTACAAACTTACAGCTCATAAACCTACTGTTGTCACTGCATTTATAAAATTCGTTGGTAAAAAATATCAGTAAGAAAACTAAATCTGTGTAAGCTTTGTATCTATACTTATAATCGTAGTCAAATGAGATTTGTTCTAAAATTAAATGTGAAACAACTCAACACAAACCCTGTCACCATGTCTTGTCTAATACTGTATTGATAATAACAAAACTATAACAGTGAAAGAAATTTAGACACGAGCATCTGTTTCTAACATTTACTTCAAATATAACATTTAACATTCGAAACAGAAATGGGAATTCGAAGTATGATTGCTGAGTATTGAACCCCGTTGAATATTTTGCGTTTTTAAAAATTGATACTTTTTAGTTTTAATGAATCAGTTAAACTTTTCAAACGCGAGTGAATATCAAAAATAATTAAATGAAATTTTGTTCTGCCCCAATGACTCTCCCCCCCCCCCAAGAAAAAATAGCCAAGATAAAAAATATGCAAAGAGTTATTTATGATTTTCTCGCAAATCTAATTTTCCCCGTTAGCAGCTTCGTTCCGATGAGCTAATATCGCTTTAAAGACTACTCTATATACAGAAATTTCGTTTGGATTTGTGATTAAAAATCTAGAATAGAATAAACATTTAGAACAGTAAACACATCCTGCAGTGGTATAGCCATTAAACTTCGTTCCCGTAAGAACACGGAAAGTGACGCAGCATCCGGCATGGCCAGTGCTTGGGAGGGTGAGCTCTTCCCTCGACTGGACTGTTGTGGGACCATGTACGCTAATGGGAGCTGATGTACGTAAAATCCGTCGTGTTTCCAATGTCCCCCATGTTCAACTCTACCTCTGGGGGTGCCGATTTCAGGTGGTTGGTCCCTCATCTGGAATTGGTTAAATTGGTCAAAATTAGGGGACCCCGAGCGAAATCGGACTTCCTCCCACTGCGGCTCATTAAAATGGAAGCCGTCCCTTTCCGCCCACTGCCGTCCTATGTGGAGTATCTGCCACCACAACGCGGTTGCCAGAGGGCATTAGAAACAACAACAACACAATAAACACGGTAACAGCAAATGCGATAGAGTTTAACACTACATTCGTCTTTTTTTATGAAAGACAAACTACATTTCAAATTCATTTATATAGCCACAATTAAAAGGATTCTGATACATTTTTACGAGAGAGTTTTCATTAAGATGTGAATTTAAAACTTACGGATGCCCTTTCGTACGAATGGTCGTGATGATTGTTAGTGAAAGTTCCTTTGATCATATTAATGGGCTCCTCAGACACTGATTCTTGAGACCATCCGAGAGAGCTCTCATGCTTTGACCGTCTTATTCTTTTACGAGATGGACCAGCTAATGTTGGACTGTCTATAGATGCTTCTATGAAAAAAGTAAAATAAAAAGTAAAAATAATTAGGCTTTCCTTAAAGAAAGAAACTGTAATATTATACACCCGTTTTCAGTATGAAAGTTAAAGATATGCAGGGTGCGCCAGAAAATGTATACACACTTTTCATTACAAGCTGTATTAGACCATACAATTCAACACTTACTTCTAACAGGTGGAGTCTGTGATGTTGATCCCATATTTAATATTAATTGTCATTTGTTTTCAGTTTCTTAAATTTAATCTATTTAAAATCAAGCATTTCAACTTTTATTTTTCTTCTCATTTTCAATTAATTCGACTTTCAAAATATTGTATTACGCTTCTCTCCACATGTTCAATTTCAGTTAACTGCTTCCATGTGCGAATTGTATAAAATTATTCCTTCACGCTCATCTCTATGTCAATAATAATTCGAAGTCGGGTGCATTTCTTTCGCTTTCCTAGCTATTAAGAAACATCTTTTTCTCATGCAAAACATTTACACTCACATAATAAACATCTATGCCTAACGGTCTTCGTCTACTTTTATACGTGTGCAATACTTTATTTCTTTACAAATTATGGACTCGGATCAGTTAAATCGTGAACTAATTTTCTATCACACGGGTTTACTGTAATTTGGCTTGCTTTATTTCAATATTTTGGGTGCCCTGCTCTCGTTGTTGTGTCTTGCCATCTCTCTGTTGACTAAGATTATCCTGCGGTCTTTTGTCGTTATTTATAATAACGGTCTTGTTGGCTCACTTTTGGGCTTTCCTCTGATATGCCAAGTTTAACTTCTCGCCAATATCCTAATCACTGTTCGACTTAATTTCACTTAAAGGACAAGGGAGGAAATTTCACTTAAAGGATTAAGGAGACACATCTTCCAACCTTTTTGGCTTAATGTGTTCCAGCCACTTTAATTTGAGTGAACAAGATTATAAGTTTTTAGTGTAGTTTTCATTAATACAGCGAAACTTGGATAACTCGAACACTTTAAATTCGAAATTTTCGCTCGGCCCCTAGAAATCTTTTTTATTTATCTCTTATGTTTGAGAGAATATACATATGTAATTTGAATTTTTGGATATTTCAAACTTTTTCTCCCGTCTCTTCAACTTCGAATTATTCAAGTTTGACTACATAAGTAAGAACTATTTTGTTGCAAGAAGATCACGACTTTTTTAAAATGTGCAAGTCAAAAATGACTGAGAATATGCTCCCTGATGTTAGATTATTTGACATTTTTTTTTTTTTTTTTACTATTATGATACCTATGCTTGAATTTTTATCCCACATTTTGGTTTAGAGCCAAATATTTATAAAAACAATAATTTAGTTGCAAGATTCCAGCTAAAGAAAAAAGAACCCAGTAAATAAAAAAAAATAAATAAATAAATAAGCGTGAGCTAAAGGAAAATAAGAGGTGAAATTTTCAGCGTCTGTTTTCTTCTGCATATTTTTCTCTTGATTTGCCGCTGAGTTGAACCCTGTTTCATTATTCTGGAAATCAATTATTTTGTGTATTTCTAAAATAAGAAAAGGGTAAAATGCTTTCATGTCCCTCCCCCCTTTTTATCTAAGGAGAAAGGCTGCAAGTTGTCCGGTAATGGCGTGATTACAAATAATATGTAAAAAATTGTCAGTACAAGTACGCTCATCTTCCTGTGTTTTCATGGGGAAAAAATGCTTTTTTCTCTTGTTGAAGTAGGCACCAGGGCCGCAACTAGAGGGGGACAAACGGGGTACATGCCAAGAGTGCAGTGCTAAAGGGGGTTCCAAAATCAGTTATCGTTCCATGGGGCGGGGGCGTCATAAACTGTAGTTGCGGCACTGGTAAGTGCTCGTTTACTTGAAGCACTCAATAATTATTCAACTCACAGAATGTTTAAATCAGCCCTTTAATTTTAAAATTAACTAGTGAACTGAAGATCTATTTGTGTCGATAAAGATTTTAAAATATGAGTATATCTCTCTAGGTACAAATTGTGAGCACAAAAATTCAGATTCAGTGATTAAAAAAAATCAGTTTTTATTCGTCAGAAATATTTGTAATTTTTTTTGTCGGTGGTTTGATTAATATACACAGAAAAATAAGTAAATGAACTTAGCACTTTTACGTTCCATCATAAGATCACCAACAGTTGTGCTGGTAACGTAATAATTATTCACCCAAAATATATACAATACCAGACTACTTACTGGTATTATATTTATTTTTTTATATTACTATTATATTTTTGTAAATGCATTAAAAATTTTAAATATATGTATAAAAAACTCAAACATTTGGAGAAATCTAATAGTAATATATGAAATAAACTATAAGTCCTATTTCTGTAAATTAACAGAAAGACTGGCAGCAAAATGTTGCCTGAATGTAATATTTTTCTGTATACAGGAAGTTTTTGTAACCAACAACGTGCAGCAAGTGTATCTTCTCAACAACTGAACGAACTTGATCCGTGCTCAATTTACTTTGTTTGAAACTAATCGCACTGAGTTTTGTATGCGAACGCTCTAGTTTATAAACTGAATGCACTCAGTTTCCTTTACGAACACCTTAGATGGAAACTCGTTTGGCATTTACGAATGCGGCCAAAATGTCAAGGAGTAGTATTTAAGCGTGGAACATTCTAGCCTAAATTAAAACTTGAAAAATATCTGATCTTTCTGAAATTTTTCCTTTCCAACTAAGGCCATACAACACCTCCCCCGCCCCCCCGTGAAGAGGTGACATTTACACAAATACCGACTCCTTCTTCCTACTAAATCTTGCACGTATCCACTTCTCGTTATGCTTCAATTTCTTTTAATGATAGGTTACATACATACGGAAATAAACTGGCGTCTGGCTGACAGTTTTTTTCAGTAAATTTGACATACTTTTTCACTTTTTTTGCAGTGTACTTCTGAAATTTCAGCTCGATCATTTGAACAGACCGACCCCTAAAGGCATATCGGCAAAGTTTTTCTATGGCTACCCAGTATGTATAAATATAGGGTAACTCCGGTAAAGTCGCCGCATTCGCGAGAGATGCCGCACCCTTTGTATTTTTCGTAGTTGCGGATAGATAGCAGTCAAACGAACAGTATAGGTGTGCAATGAGATTTCCTTAACCAGTGTATAGCTTGAATCCTATTTAATGTTTTACCTTTAATTACGCAGGCCTTATTTTGAGATAAGCGCATGATTTCACTGTAAAAACTTTTAAACACGCTATACTTAAGTACTTTTTTTAACCTAATTACTGAATCCATGCATCATTTCGAAGTCAAAATAACTAAGTGTAGAGCCTGTATAGAGTACTGTGTATATGGTTATGCCATTTTCCATTTCGAGGACAGGCAACTGTGATGTGTTACGTCTGTACCGTACACTGTTAAAAATGATTTACTTAAAAATGAGTACTTTAATGTACTCATATTTTTTTAAATACATTTGCATCATAAACGAATGTATGACGTGCTTAAATATAAATAACCATTCAAACTGAAAAATAAGCATGTGGATAAATATAATTATAATCCCTTATTGCGTCACTTGCACACTGGTAAATTATTTAATAAACGTTTATGGGGTGTTCGGAAATATTTCGTTTCAGTAGTTATAAGAATAAATTAGTAGCGTACTTTAAATTTGCGAACTATATCTTATTACTACGCGCGGAAGAATACTCAAAAGAAAGTGCGATAATATGAGTATATCAGGATCTCATTTTTCTGAACTACCTCTTAGGGATGGACGCGAGACGAACAATAAGCGTCTCGCAAAATAGCCTAAAAGCTTGTCTCGTCTCGCAAAAATCCCTATACCGTAATCACCGGGATTTCTGCGCATGCCCAGAGCCTATTTTTGGAAGAGTCCGTTCAACGAGCTCAACGTGGTCGACGCCATTATTGCTGTATAGAGCATGTGGCGTTCGCTGCTTAAAAATCGAAGAAATAATCTATCATATATAATGATAGTAGAATTGGTTAAAAATTACAAATAGCCCTCGTCTTATGCGTAAGTAAAACATTTATGTTATTTGATTGTTTAAAGTTATAGTTATTTCATTTTGTTTTTGTTTATTTATATTTAAGACGCTGATCGGTCATAAAACTTTATAGCTATTATTTCATTTGTCGGTAGTATTTGTTTAGTAAACTAATTTTGTTTTGATATTGTAAGAATACTATCGCGGGAGAAATATTCATGTTTTAACTATTTTTATGTTTATTGTCATTGCTTATTTATTTTGTACACTCACCTAAGAATGAGTTACATTCGTGAGTATAGAATCTATGCTTAGGAATAAACCGGTCACTGTATTAGTGACCGCTTTTTGTGGTGGAGAGGGAAGCGGGGGGAGGATATAAGATTTTCAAGAGTAAAAATATTGAAGTTTCTTTAGATTTTAAAAGTTTTAATGTCAATGTTTCTAAACAGTGTTAGGGAATCGCTACACTTTTGTCAAGTTTATCTCAGATTAATAGTCACAGACAATCATAGCAACATTCTGTGATCATTGTATGTCAGATCAGTGTCTTGAATATAAATAAAAATTTAACAAAACGAAATAATTTACACAAAACAATCAAATAATCTATACGCTTTACATACGCATAAGATAATGGTTATTCCTAAATTTTAATCAACATGCTAAAAAATTGTATATTTAATAAGAATATATTGATTCTTGTAAGAGTGCATACAAAAATCGAAAGCCAATATATTCGTATTAAATATCAATAGTATTCAAAAATGAGTTTTTCATATGTTTTCAAAATTGAGTATATAATGTGCTCGAAAATTTTGAGTATACGTACACTCATGTTTGAGTTCTTGCATGAACTCAAAAAAAATGAGTACATGAGTTTTTTAAATTTAAGAGCAAAGTACTCGGAACTATTACAAGATGAGAAAGTACTCAAAAATGAGTACATTTAGTTTATTTCTAAGTATGTAGTTTTAACAGTGTATAAAATAGGATAGATGCCGCACTGCCATACCATTATACATGCCGCTGTTTCTTTTTTACGGTACTCCGCAATTAGCAAAATTTTAACTTCTTTCCATGTCTTATTATTACTTTCCGAACATGTACCATGTAAGGAAAGTATCGTAATCATGAAAAAATTAGACTTCGAGATTTTGGTGTATTGACACGTTTTGAGGTCTTCTGTATTCATTTATGTTATTTTTACGAGGTGTGTGCGTGCGTGCGTGCTTGCGTGTGTGTGTGTGTGTGTGAGTGAGTGAGTGAGTGAGTGAGAGAGAGTGTGAGTGGACACGATAGCTCCTAAACGGGGCATTCAATTGAGCTCAAATTGGGTATATATGCTATAAACCACCGTCGCAAGAACGGTATTGATTTGTGTGTGTATAGGGCTTACTTGCTTAGTTTTTCGAGAGGGCTTACGACAAAGCTTTCTTTTACATTATGGCCTATGGGTGGAAATTCTTGAAAGTGCGCTAGCGTTTAAACGGTATATTCGATAGAGCTCAGATTGGGTATACATGTTATAAACCACCATCGTAAGACCGGTATTGATTTTGATGTGTATAGGACTTATAGTTTTTCTACAGGGCTACGACAAAGATTTCTTTTACATTATGGCATAGGGGAGAAATTCTTGCGCTAGCGTTTAAACGGCGCATTCGATTGAGCTTCAATTTGGTATATATGTTTGAATTATTCATCGATTCAAATTTATTTAAATGCTTGGTAATAATTTTAATCGTAAGTGTTCGGAAAGTCGAGTGGAGTCACTCCAGATTTTTTTATATTACTGAATTTATGTTGCTGAAGTATGTTTGCTGGATTTGATTAGGTGGTATTAACATTTTTTCTTTCCATTTTACACAAACTGACTAAGTTGGGCATGCTATTATTCGTTAATTGTAATTATAATAATTCTGCATTTTGACGTTCTGGCTTTAATGAAATATTGTTCTTAAACCCAGATAAATTGTTAATTTGTTCACAGATTTTATTAGAAACGCCCGCATCTATCTATAGATAAATACACAAAGCAAAATCTTTGTGCCCCTTTTGCAGCATATTGCGCGAACAGAGGAGTGTGGAATTCGGTATAGTTAAAGTTCGTATTGAGGTGGTTGTGCGAATGATAATGCGTGATTTTTGTGTAATATGTTCATGCACTGTAAAAAAAAAAAAAAAAAAAAAAAAAAACTAGAGACGTAAATTGGCGAGCGATATTTTGCGCCAAGTCGGATGATGGTTTCATTGTTCAGTACATTTTAAAATTACAGCATTAAGTCGCAACGATCGAAAAGGATTATGATATTCCAACAAAATTTGCAAAAAATGAAATTATTCGCTAGTTAAGTGAAAATATTGTCGAAATACATCAGCAATCAATACGAGATGAGAATAATATAACATTGTTAATGAGGTGTATGGAAATATTTTCGACAAATCATAATCTCGAATAACATATTGAAGTCAGCTATTTTAGCCCTTAAAAATGATGATTGTACTTTTGTTAATACTGATATACTTCAGCGAATACATGGTGAAGTGAGAACATATCATAGATACGATAAAATAATTTGCCACGATGACAGTAATATCACTAATTACCCAGTCGAGTTTTTGAATTCTTTGACTGTTAATGGTTTGGATAATTTATCAGTCAGCCGATAAAAAGCCAGATAATTCAAACCTGTGCCCATTGCGAGCAAACCTAACGAGAATCACTGAGCATCATTTCCAGTACAGGGTTCTTTCATCCGCATTTCTATATTTTGGAATTTTAATTTAATTCCATATGTTTTTCCATTTCCATGTTTTAACAAACGATTAATCCAATAAACATACAAATTTCTTTTTACTATATTGATACTTTTATGCATTGTAATTTGTATATAAATACTCTTTTTGTATACTGATTAACATTTTCGGCTTTGTTTTGGGGAATGACGATATTTTACAAGTCTTTTAATCTCGCCAAGAAAAAACTGTTGGTGGGATTTACGCCCGGCTAATCGAAAAGTACCATAGTTTGCCACCACATATGTTTTTGTTGAAAGTTAATTGCATAGTTTAACTGATTAGGAACTTAAGTAATACAAAGGGACGAGGGTCAATTGCACCCGCGATAACAGCCTATCAATCAAATCGAGGGGCGAGTTGTACCAGAATTCATATCTTGCTCCCCCTTGGAAATATGCTACCGCTGGTTTTTGCGACACCCCAAAAAACATCACTAGGTCCGGCTATCGCTGTAGGGGGCCCCTCGAAAACATGCTACTGCTGGCCCATTGCGAGACCCGAAAAAAAACATCACTGGGTCCGGCTTCGCTGTAGGGCCTCTTCGAAAATATGCTATCGCTGGCCCTTTGCGAGACCTAGGGTTCCTCCATGATTGTGCTCCTCCCTTCCATTTCGCGACCGTGGATTAAATCCATCAGTGGTGCAACTCGCCTTTTTCTCCTTTCGCCCGGTGCAACTAACCCATTCCCGTACAAAGGAAACATTAATCAAGGGAAGAAGAATGCGCATCAAGTTGCACCGTAATCGCTATTGATTGTGAAGTTTTAGTTGAATCGCATGCATTAGGCCAAAGGCATTAGGGATTCCAAATAAACGGATAATCTATATAAATAAAACGAACTGTAAAATGTCAGTGGTTGGTTAGTTAGTTAGTTTGTTTGTTTGTCTGTCTGTGTCTTGCGTAACTTCCAGACTAGGGATGGACACGAGACGAAAAATAAGCGTCTCGCAAAATAGCCTAAAAGCTTTGTCCCGTCTCGCAAAAATCCCTATATCGTAATGTTAAAAATGTGTGTCTCGTCTCGTCTCGTCAAAAAGCTGTAAATCTCTGTCTCGTCTCGCAAAAAAGTCGTCTCGCGTCCATCCCTATTCCAGACGGATGATCGTAGACCTGCCTGTTTTGTATGGAAATTCTCCAGGACGGGCCCTGTCATACATCGACGCGATTTTTTCGAAATTCGAATTATTTTAGGAGATATCGATAAAAAACGTGTCGCAAAAGTCTAATTTTTGCTCTCCGCTATTTCGCAAGTGTTAACTCCACAGGGGAAAGAGTGAGGACTAAGCATTTCTAGGTTGCCATATTTGGAAAGTTTATTAAATGATTGAAACTCCTGAAGTAAAAATAAACCGTAGGACCCTAGGCCACTTACCCTAGGACCGCTCCTGTTTGTAACCATCTTAATTTTAAATTCCATTCAGAATCTGAGCGATTTCAATGCCAAGGAAGCCAGTGAGGAACAGGATTCTCCCCAAATAAGATTTATTAAGATGGCGAACCAACTGGTCGCCGGAGGAGGATAGTTAGGAATAAGACCCTGGTACAACATAGTCCGGAGCTATTTTATATTTCACTTGTCTCTCAAAAGAAACCAATTTCCAATTATATCTGTATTTGCGATGACAATAAGTTAGTCTCAAGGACAAACATTGGAAAACATTCGAATATTATTGAGGCAGCCAGTTTTTATACATGGTTAATTGTACGTCGTAGAAAAGTAGTGTTCGATCATTCCATGGTTCGAGATTTATATTAATTTTTTTATTTAAATTTTATGTACTTTGAAAAAGAAAGACGAAATAACTGTGTAGCCTTGAGGAAACCTGGCCAGTATAGCAATAAAATAAATAAATAAATAAAAAATACAGGGAAACGTAAAAGAAAAAACATTGCCGCTTTTTATATATGGGTTAGACAAGTTATACCTCATTTCTCCTATCGTTCACATTTTTCAAATAACTGGAAAATTAATGCATAATGGCATATTCGTACACGCTCGCAGCTGACGTTATAGAACAAAAAAAAAACGTTATAAGCAATGATGTGAGAGGTATAAATAATGATTATATAGAGGTTTAATATATTACTGTCGAATTTCGACCACTGGGCAACCACTAGTTTAAAAATTTACACAAATAAAACAATATAAACACTATTTTACTCCTGTTTTCCTTCTCAAGTACACTGATGTTGCGTTGTTGATGAAACAACAATTAAAACTCCATTAAAAGACGTAAGAATTTAATTTTAGTAGTGAACTAAGTACACTGCAAAAAAAGTCTGTCAAATTTACAGAAAAAAAACTGTCAGCCATTACGCCAGTATATTTCCGTTTTTTTTTTTACAGAAGTCTTCCGCAAAGTTTACAGATTCTCAGTTTATTTTACAGAAATTTTGATTTCTGTAAAATATGCGGAAATAAACTGGCGTACTGGCTGACAATTTTTTTCTGTCAGTTAAACAGACTTTTTTTCTGCAGTGTAGGCAGACTAATATTGATTTACACCAACTAGTACGACTTTTTATACTAATTTGATATAAGGAATTTGTTATTAAATAGGTAATTACAGATCAGATATGAATATTTTTTCGAGCATATATTTATTTATTATTTCATTCTGTTCTTATGACAGGCGTGGCATAACTCCCGAAGAAAAGCGGCATCTCACCGCAGTGCAATGTTTCAGAAAAAAAATGTTAAAATATATTAATTATTTTTTTAGATTTTTTGTCGCAGTACGCATGTTCTATATTCTACTATAAAAAGCACAGCATAATTTATTTTACTGTATGTGCAGCGTGGGATTTTTTAAACAAATTCAAAAAAGTATGCAGCAGTCCCGAAATTACCCTATAGTGTTCAGCAGAGTCTCATCTAAAAAGTTCATAAAGGTTTTATATGTTCAAATAAAATAAGTAAAATAAAGAAAGCTATTCTCGTGCGAGGAACATCTATTTGTTTGTTCCTATAAGGGCGTGCTCAACCATTAACAAAAAACTTGATCTATGTAAAAAACATCTTTTTAATATTTAATTTTTTGTTTCGGGTCTTACAATTATCAGTGTTCATTCATTTTGCATCACAAATGAAAGGGTTTACACAAAAAGCTGGTAATTGCATTAATAATTGAAAAAGGCTCCAGAAAAATTTTGCGGTTAGGGAGGGGGGGCTCGGATTTTTGCAGTACGCCATTGCCTACAACCACTCTCTTACAGAAACACTGCATCCCCTCTCCCCTGAAAAAAATTCCGAATCATTACTTCCTGTTCCTCCTCAAGATGTCACGTAATCAAAACTGTGTAGGAACCTCTGAACTGTCTTTTCGTTTCTCTTTATATACCCCGACAGGGAAAAGACATATATTACCAGTGGCGAAGAAAGGCCACTGGGAACTGCAATTTTTCAACAAAAGGATCATGTTTTAACTGTTATCAACTCATAGTTGGTGCCCTAAAGTAATGATTAGAGAAGCCTTTTTTAGAGAAGATTTTTTTCGCCTGAAAACGGGCACCAACACAGCAGGTAAAGTGATGTAAGTCGTCATTTTTAGCATTAAATATCTCGCTAACTATTTTACTTAGACAGACATATGCGATTTTTTAAATCAATTTTCTTTGACACGGGGCATAATTTTTCAAATTTGTGAGTGATAGGAAATAACGGACCGTATAAAAGTTAAATTTTCTATTTTAATATGCATACAGACCCTAGTAAAAAAATTACCATATCTGAAAGCTACTCTTTATTTGACAAACATTTCTAATTGAAAGTATGTTTCGATCACTTACGATTTAAAAGATAATCACTTTAACATCTATGATGAACCACCCGGTATACTGTGGAATGTTCTAGTAGTTCATAAAAATTTCTGAGATACTTTTCATCTTAATCGTCACAGTGTAAAGTTCTACGCTCTCTCGCTACATCTTTTCTTCTGTCTTTGGGCCACACCCTGCCTATAAGCAAGAGTCTTCTCTTTCAATAGAGTATTTAATAATATAATGTTCAGCTTTTACTACATAATATATCATGGAGAACGATAGTTCCACGACTAACGCAGCCTACACCAACCAACAACCAACTGCGACACTCTGTATATACAGGTCTTTTTTCCGGAAAAGTGGTGTCCCCTTTATACCTCGGAATCCGCTCTAACGATTTTTTAAAAAATTAATATATGATTTCAATCTGTTCTGAAATCAGTGACTGACGTCGTCCGTTTATTTAGGAAAACTTGTTTTTTATTTAATCCAGTTTAAAGAGGGGACTATTTAACTCCCTCGAAATAACACTGAAAACAAATTCATTCCAGTGGGTGATAACACAAGGCCAACTTGTTTCGCGGAAGAGTTATACTCCGTCAGCCGTTATGTCATCAGCCGTAGCCAGTTTATGAATTTATAGAACAAACACTGATAAACTTGTTTCTGTAGGGATTGAAAAATACAGAATTAGTTGTATCAAATGGTAGAATGAGAAAAGTATACAATTTTATGCTTAAAACATTTTTTTTTTTCGCATATTAAAAACTAAGATTCTCTCTTAGCGTTTCCTTCCTGGTCCAATGGTTTCTAAAACGATTTTGGCGCCATCTATTTCAAAAGAAAAAAAAAAAGAAAATTATCCCATTAACAATAACTTTATGATTGATTTAACAGGGTGTTCACTGGAGACTAAAAAGGCGACTTTTGATACTAATTTAAAGATAAGGCGACTTGGGTGACTTTTTTGAATAAAAATTGTCATTTTCATAGTATTTTCAAGTTTTGGGCTACTTGAAGCTTACTCCAGGAGCCTCATTTGAAAATCAGATTTCGGTTTTTAACTACAAAATTATGCAAAAATATAATTATTTGACAACTAAAATTTAGAAAATGGCTACTAAACTGGCGACTTTTTTATGCCGGTCAGGCTACTAGTGGTACTATTTTTACCTCCATTGGCAGACACCCTGTTTTAAATTTATTATTACATTGAAGCAGTGCCGGATTAAGACAGCGCGGAGCCTGTAGCAAATGTCATCAAGGGGCCCCATGTTCATTAACGCACCCAGAAAGATTTTTTTTTTTTTTTGGAGGGGAGGATTTAACCCTCACATTATAGTAGTATAGATAAATTAACCGAGAAAATAAATAGTGGTAATTATATTATAGTTTGTTTTTACTGTGAATTAATTAGTTAATGGGATTGCTAATGCTAATTAGATGTAAATAAAACTAAAACTTCACACGCGTTGGATCTGGGAGGGGTTAACCCAAACCCTTCCTCCCACTTGGGTGTGCAAATGTCTATGTTTTGTGCGCTAATAAAATAAAACACAACTTTTACGAACTTTTCTTGATTTAATATGAGCAAATTTGAGCTAACACTAGACAAGTCAATTTCTCCAAGTAAATTGGTATGCGGAAAAAATGCCCCGCAAAATATAAAGTTCTGTTTTTTGGGGCGAGAGGATTCAAGGCGGGAGGCTAAATAGATAGCGAGACTAACGATGTTTAAATGTATTAGTACCTACAACTCAGTTTTTTTTAATGAATGTTAATGTTCGTGGGTACATATTTCGAGTTTCTAATACCCCCCCCCCACACACACAAACACCCACACCCTACCCTTTCAAATATGCAAACATATAACTTGACAAGTTTACATAGATACAATAATAGTTTCTATAAAAGTTTTAGAACCTTCGAAATCAAAATGTACTTTAAACTGTGAGTTTAAAAACAGTTTTCCCCTTCTAAAAATACATACTTGTTAAATTATGGACACGTGAGAGAATCGCGGTGTCTCACTTACAGAGGTTTCACTGTATTACTAAGTTTTGATGGTCTAAAATTATTTGATGGTTTTAAAATTTGTCTCAAACTCGAAAACTTTTTTCTGAGGGTGTACTTAATATAAATGAAGATCTCACATAAAATTTCAGTTTTACAATCATGACCGCTTTGCAAGGAAAAAGAGTATGATGCAAAAATGAACGTACCTTCTTTTACAGCAGCATCATA
The DNA here is from genome assembly GCA_038373885.1 of Cheiracanthium punctorium. NCBI lineage: Eukaryota > Metazoa > Arthropoda > Arachnida > Araneae > Cheiracanthiidae > Cheiracanthium > Cheiracanthium punctorium. Next base: position 232,012 of record JAWZYV010013142.1, on the reverse strand, counting down.
CAGCTGAGCATTAGTTGTACTGAGAGGTGTATTTGCTTCTTCACTGACCTCGCTTTCCACGTCCTCTGAATCCTGTGGAGAGACAATTTCCTTACGTCTGATTCTCAGGTACTTAAAAAAATACATTTTGAATTTTGAACTCAAATTAACATCCTTAAGTATCAATAATCGCTTCTAAGGAATAAAATGGCAGAGGAAGAATTTAATCTTTAGAAGTGTGGATTCATTCAGTCCTTGAGAGTATGAAAAATTACTACTTTTAACCAAATTTCATTGTGAGGAGTAAAATATGGATACTCGTATCAGAGTAAAACTTTTGAACTTCTGAACTTTTTACTGTTGAAGAGTACTTGCATTTACATCTTGCGATGAGACTTACTTTTTCAGAGGTTGGACACTGGGCGCAGTTTCACGCGTTCGGAGTGACAATTTACTTTTCGCTGTAGAATGAAGGCGATAAAAAAATACATATGGTATGATTAAAAAAAAAAAAAAAGACGCAAGCAATAGCTCTGCTTTTAGTTAATTTACACACTAAAGAAAGGTACCATTTCATTTTGGTTAATATTCCCAGTGATAAATTGTATCGTTCTACGTAGGTCATTTTTTAAGTAAGAAAGTTTTGTAATGGAGTAGGAGAAAATTTACTTATGAACGTTAAATTGTATTACAAACTAAAATATGAACATTTTTTTCACTTTTCAATATAGTCACCATTAGCATTTAAACATTTGTCAAGTGGTGGCACCAGCTTTTGGATCCCATCACCAAAAAACTCTGCCGCCTGACCGTTAAACCAGTTAGCAATTTTTTTCAACTTGCCATCATTTTCCAAGCGCTTTCCACCAAGAAATTCCTTAAGTTTTGGAAACAGATGAAAGTCTGATGGTGCTGTCAGGGCTGTATGCTGGATGATCCAGTACTTCCCAATGAAAATTTTCCAGTTGCGTCTTTGTTTTTGCCGCAACGTGAGGCCCGAGCATTACACCTTCGCCAAAAACTTCAACAAGCTGCCGATGAATTTCAGCGGGACGAATTTTTTTTGCATTTAAAAACCGAATAGCTGAGCGAACTTCACAGTTGGCGGGATTACTGATTGACATGGAGACAAACGAAGCAGTTTAACCTAAGGCTACTCTGGGGGGGGGGAACTTACCTGTCCCACATTATGGCTCGAAAATTGTGGTAAGCCGCTATTTTGTAGCACAGACGCTTGTAATAAAGCTTATATTTTGATTGTTTAAGGGCAATCAAAATGGTTGGATGCTCTGCTATAAATTGTACTGACAATAGCGAAAAAGGATACCACTTATTTAGATTGCCAGCAGATCAAGAAAGAAGAAAAAAATGGAGTGTTATTTTTATACGCAATCTGTTGGAATTCGTCTGCCAGTTCAAGATTATGTGAAAAAATTGTAAAAGCGTTTGAAATATAGTTTTATTTTTGCATTTGTGTGTATAAATTGGTAACCAAAGTATTTATTTTCATTTACATTATGATATTAATATATTTCATATGCTATTTTCTACGTGTTATTGTTAATAGGGTGCCACAATGATTGCTTTTCGGAAGCATATAATTCTTACATAAATATGATTGCTATCATCATACACATAACTTGTATAAAAATAATAAAATAACAATATTCATAGTAAATTCCCAGACAGCACATAAGCTTAAATCAAGCTTGACATTTCTTTGATTTTGACGTATTAATACAAGCTTGACAGTTCAATTCATTTTAAGCTTGCAGCAAGCTTAGAGAAGTCATTTGAACAGTCAAGCTTGAATACAACTTGATTACTGCTTGATTTGGAAAGCCACATCAACATAACAAATAATTTATCATCAGTCATAAATGTACTTCAGCATAGAATTAAAAAAAAAATCTATATTTCCAAATATTGAAATTCTTCAAAATAAAATACAATTATACTACCAAATTGATTTCAAAATCAGTCGTTTGTCTCGATTTTGGCCAGTATTGCCCAACATGAGTGTCGCGATAGTGAAAGTTTTAAAACGTGTGCTGCTTTTAAGTTTATATTATGCTTATTTCCCTATTAGTAGAGTCTCTAAATCACACATAACATTATTTTAATTTTGATTCATCCTATGTAAAAATAAAAGAAACATATCAACACATCAGCCACTGATCGATATCGCCGGAAAACGGCGTGATAACCGTAACAGTCACTTCAAACTTTGGTCATATCAGCGAAACTCAGGTTGGCCGAGTGGTTAGGACGCTGGCTTCCCAACCTCTAGGTAGCGAGTTCGATCCCAGCCGCGGACGCTTGATGATAACAGATTAAAATAACTTGAAATTTCAGCGTAGAGGGGAAAATGCGTGGAAAAATAAAATATGTGGGGCGAATTCGCCGACGGGCGCCCCGTGTATTTAGGGGGAAATTTTTTTTAGGAAAATTTTTTAATCTTGAAATTAAGCTTGCTATGTCAAGCTTAATGCAAGCTGGGCAAGTGTAAACAAGAACACTTGATTCAAGCTTGCATTAAGCTTACACGCTTGAAATTTTCAAGCTTAATTTAAGTTTATTGACTTGATAAATCAAGCTTGTTGCAAGTTTGCTGTGCTGTCTGGGTTAATAAATGGAATATAGATTTTGTCTTCTAACAGAACACAAACATTCATGACCGACAACTCTCGCCAAGCGGCGTTTGTTTTGATTTCGAATATTTGTTTTTTCTGTATTCATAAGTATTCATGGGCGCCGGCAGAATATTTCCCAGGAGGGGGGGGCAAAGACTACTTTAACGTATGGTTACTATATGTTGTAAAGAGCAAAAAAGCAAGGGAAAACACTGCATACAAAAATCCAGGGGGCATTGCCCCCCCTTGCCCCATGCTGCCGGCGCCCATGTAAGTATTTTTCCGTTATTGTACGAAAATGTGACCGTGTCGTTGGTGTATTTACCTGTTTTTACTAAACTCATCAACATTTGTTTCTATTTTTTTTTATTGCTAAGGTATAAATAGATTAATCCTTATCACGCCAAACTGTTGGCGGCATATGATCTTGCAATCAAAACAAAATTCATATGGGACATTTGTAATTTTCCCTAAAATTAACTCATAGATGAAAACTTTAATTAATTCTTTTTAAATTAAAATTTTCAATACTATCATTTCGAAAGTTTAAGATAATTTGTAGTTTCTTTAAAATTGTTTTAATTAAATGCAAGAAGTCTTAATAAGCACTATGATAAATATGTAAAATAATCTTAAACAAGCTCACTGTGAAGGTCCAATTTCAATTAGGTGCATTGTAAGTTGCATTATAATTTAATAACTTATCATTTTTAATAAAATTGCACCTGTACAAAATCACCAGCACAAACATAATTGATTCCTTTACTGCATTAAATCTTGTGCTTTATGCCTTTGATATTTTAATCTCACACAAAATGAATTAATAATATATAATTATTAGTACCAGGTTACCGAGCCATGCTCAGAATCTAAAGGCTTCTTAAGTGTAAAATAATGAATAAGTAAATGCCTTGGCACGTATCAATAATCTTCATGGTTGCCAAAGATTTTCCTCGCTGTCGGATCACCCATACATTAACAGGTAAACTTTGGTCGGCATTCAATGTTACAATGGCATATACTTTGTTTTGAAGAGGGATGCTAAATATTCGACGGTCGGTGCCATCAGAGTTGAGCAAAAAGTAATTTAACGTAATGTGCCTCCTTTCCTTCTGTAGCAGATCAGCGAGGGTATCAGCGAAGATTTTGGGCGATGCATTCACTAATAGCGTCTTCATTACTTCAGAAATATATCTGTCCATATTGAGGACGTTCAAATTCAGCATCAAGAATTTGAGTGGGTTGAACTGTCAGATGAATGAGTTTATAAAAAAAAAATTCATAAAGTCTGTTATACACTGTTCGCAACGTAGCAGTACACACCAAAATCGTTAATAGTTTCACTCGTCATATACTGTGAACAAAGCCATTGTAAAGTATGCTTTCAAATTTCGAATTCTTTGAAATGTGGTGACATCGAAGAAACAACCACACCAATTCATTAGGAAAATCAGAATACCCTACATCAATCTTACAGTCCCCAAAATGGTTTCGGTTAATTTTTGTTTTTACTCTTCAGAAAAATGCAAAGCTCCAGGGTGAATGCAATCCATGTTAAAAAGTTTTAAACTATGATAATAAGTACCCACATTTGTGGCACCTTTGTAGATACTTAGACTGTTTACCCGAAGTATATATTTGTCGACGTCTAGCTGTTCTATGTCGTTCTCCTTCCAAATACTAATCATCTGTTTCATCTGCTTGTGTTTGAACTGCACGTTCACACATTTGGGCCAAGTGTTGCTGCCGGTGATCATATGTTTCCACAGCTCGTTTTTGAGCTACACTTTCATGCATTTACGTCTTTATAATACATCTATGATGATAATTCTTTACGATTGAAATTGTAAATTTCTCTATAGTGCTTCAATTCAAACATAAAATACTTATTTTTTTCTAATTCAAAGAAAATACATCTTGCATAAACAAATTCTACAAACGTAAATTCAATCTTATAGATACATAAATATAGATGCCATAAAAGTATAATCTTACATAAATATGCTTGAAACATAATTTTATTTTATAAACTCACGCTTAAGAAAATAAAAAGTGTAACGCAATTTAAATTATTAGTACAAAAGGACACTTCGAAATCATGAAATCAAAAACAGAATAGATCAAAAATATTCTTTTATAATAACCCTAACAACTACTTAAACGTTTACAATAATAGAACAAACGGATGGACTGAAGAAAATGGACTTCTAACCTCGAATAAATCAAAAATACATCGCTCCTATATAGTTACGCTGATCCCTGACTCTGTCACAATTCCAGTTCAACCACTGAAAATAAAACTTTTACCATCATTAATCCAAACAGATTAAAAATGTATTGTCTAATAACTTAAAATTTACACGGTTCGTTGGTGCGATCAGCCTGAAAATTATCATAATAATGAAAAAAAAAAAGAAAGAAAGAAAAAGAAGAAAAAAAAAAGAAAAAAAAAGAAAAAAAGAAAAAAATCTGATAATCCACCCGTTCCCTGATTTTTAAGCGTTTTTTTTTGTATTTTTAGCTCTATTTCATTTAAGAGAATAAAAAAGCTAATCATTTGAGTATCAGAATTATCTATTGCAAGTGACATTGGCGTTACATTGAAGTCACGGTTATCAGGCTTTGGAGGAAAAATTACGATTCCAATTCCCTTAAGATAGCTTTTCTAAATTACTACTCAGTTTAACTTTTTTTCAAAAATAAAACGGTTTTCTATGCATTAAGCATGGATATAGGAGAGGATGTTGATACCAAACGAAATGTTTCGAATACGAAATGTTTCTGCAGATTATACAATTCGAATTTCGATGTATAATAAAAATTGAATATGAAGTTATTTGATTTTAAGTGGGTAAATATTAAATATTCTGAGTGTAGACATTCTATCGCCCGCTGTAATTGTCTCCACAAAGGCCTTTATCCTTTAGTTTAATGATAGTACACAACACAAAACAACACAGTCTAATCCACGTCTAAATATTGAAAATTTATTAGAAAAAATCTTAATAACCAGATTTCCGCCTCCCAATTTACTGCTTCCACATATGGGCAACTCCCAGCCTGCGGCCGGATGGGGCCCGCCATGGCTTTTGGACCAGCCCGCAGAACAAGTCAAAACCCTGTATAAAACCTATATAAAACATTCAAACTTCACATAAATCCGAATTATACGGCCCGCGATTTCGCTAACATCCTGAAGTCAGGCCCAGGAGTTCGCTACCATCGTGAAGTTCTGCCCGCAACTTTTCAAAGGTTGTCCATACGATGACAAAATAAATGAGTTGAAATCATCAACTGCAGTGAATGAAAACTAAACTGATGGCCGATCACCTGCAAAATTAATTTGAATATCGGCTGCGAGCCCAATTTAGGAATTGATTGTATCATTATAAATTTTTTCATCGGAGTTTCAAAGATCGTTTCATTATAAACGGTTGTCCCTTTAAAAAAAAATAATCGTCAGGGTAACTACATTTAAATATTTATCGTAAACTTGGCGGAATAAGGCAGTTAAAGTAGAATTCAACCTAGTGCCGTTATTTAAAAAAAAAAAATGGAATTTTCATGTTACGTCACAGGATTTTTTTTCTTACTGTGAATGACTGAAAAGGGTGTCATTTTCATTTAAATTATTTGGCCAAGCTGAAACTTTTATGCACTTTCGAAATTCGCATCATATGGATCAATAAAATACATGAAAAATCTTTATTGTTTTAGTATATACGCGAAAATACATTTAGCTTTACGTTTGTTACAAAAGAATAATTGTAATAAATTCAGGCAGTTTTCACATAAGATTTACGAATAGTTTTGTATTAATAACTACGAATTAAAAATAATTAAATTATTTACGTATATTCCATCAAGGTGCTTGCGGGGATGGCAACGAAGATTCTTTTCTCTTTTTCTTTCGCTGGTTGCCAGGACGATATTTTGAAATAAAAATAACTTTTTAATTCTAAACAAATTTATGTAGCTGAATGGTGTAATATATCTAGTTACTAAAATATTTATTTGTCTGTGTACTGGATATCAAGTTCCATTTATTTTGTTTCTTTGCGAAATTAATTTTTACTATTATATATCGATGGCGTGTATTTTTTAATCCGCCCCAAACTTATTTGAGCTTCCCTTTTAGGAAGATTGCATGAAGTGTGTTTTTCAAACGCTCAATAGATGGCGTTACCGTCCAAAAATTTTAAATTTTAAACGTTTTAGAGTTTTTCAATCACGTGACCTAGCTCAATCGTTTCAGGGGCCTAAAAAATCCCCAGGTACGAAATTTAAAAAGAATCCTTAGAGCAGTTTTCGAGATCGCTCGGACATACACACCCACACACACACACACACACACAAACATTCCTCGTTTAATATAAGAGCGGATTTACAATAATTGAATTGGCATTGTTCATCTAACAAATAAAAAATGTTCTTGCAATTACAGATTCTGTTTGTTCTGTTGAGTGTTTCAAATCATCAATGTATATTGAAGTCGGATGATAGATTTACTTTATGGAGGTGGAGGATAATGCATATTTTCGATGCATAAATTACATCCTTTTTTCTTGGGATTTTGCTGTATTGTAAACCTTGTGTGGTTTATTTAAAATTTTTACTAATAATAGACATAAAAGTTTGCATAAAAGGTAGCTGTACAAATTTTATCGGGTATAGCATTACCAAGAAAAAAAAAAAAAAAAAACAAGAGATACTTTTCTTTAAATGCAAATGTTTTATGCCACATCATCATGGATAAAAAGCTTTAGCCCATAAAAAAACAAATTTCAAGAAACAAGGCAATGCTAGAAAAAAATTTCTTGTTGTCACATCCGTGCTGCAATCTTTTATTAGTGTGTATTCTGGACCGTAGGAAATACTCTCCAAAATAAATGCATTGAGTTATATGTATTACAAAATGTTTTGTAGGCGTTAAAATGATCATTATAGACAGGTGCGTTTAAAAAGTGAATATCGCTATAGATAGGTTTTAAATGCATTAAGTAAATAGAAATTTCGTCGGGACAGAAGAAAATATTGTTATAAGCATGATTATTGACAATATCGTTATATGCATGTTTCACTGTATATACAAGAAAGAAATGGGGGAATTTTTTATTTTATGCGAGAAGAGTGCATTTAGCTATAGAGGCAATTCGCAAGAACAATATTCTTCTCGCAGCATTGATAGACAAGTGGGTTTGTGTTGTCAGAAGAATAGCAAGGATCCATGGCAATTCTATCATAATAACAGGGGACGACTGGGGACGAAATCTTGGTCTTTAAAACGCAATTTACTGTTGCAAAATACAACTAATGACTGCTAATTTTGAACCCGGCTTCATTCCTCAATGAATAATTTAATTATAAATGTACTACTTCAAGTGCACATTCAGCACTGTCAATACGTTAAAAAAGCAGTAGGGACCTTAATTAAAATAAAAACTTTGTTTAAAAAATACACATAAAATGATACTTATAGAAATATACGATCGTTTCGACTAAAAATTCGTTCAGTCTTCCTCAGTCAATGCCCTTCGTCTCACAAAAAGTGGAAACTCTGTGTGGGGAACAGTGGAGTTCCCACTGTTTTGTGAGACGAAGGGCTTTGACGGTGGAAGTCTGAATGAATTTTCAGTCGAAACGATCGTATCTTTCTACAAGCATCATTTTATGTGTGTTTTTTATACAAAGTTTTCATTTATTTTATCGTTTAACACCAGTATTTTGAGTGTTTTTTCCGTAGGAACCTTAATTGTTTAATTAGTCGTCTGAATTCTTTAATTACAGTGTTTTCACTAGAGCGCGAGAATCTCGCATTTTTTTTTTCTCTTGCATTAAATAAATTACTACTGTGAGAAATTCTCGCATCCAAAAAACGTTTTCATTTTGCACAAAATATTCGCATTTTGGAAGATTCGGATGGGGGGGGGGGTTGTTCCTGGGCACACGGTTGTTTCTCAACTGATATTGCATGTAAATGGGCCTAACTTACAGATTTGGAGGCCAATGACATGTAATAAAAATAACTAAAAATCATAAATACCCTGATTTTGGGTGTTTACCCGAGGCGAGGGTAAATATCCATTTATAAATATCGTACTCACTGGGTATTTACCCAACCCATATCTATAAAAAGAAATTCCCACCAATTTTTTTTTTAAAATCCCATTCAGTTTTTTGAAAAAGGTGTGAAATTCTCACCCACTTTTCCCCAGTAATGGAAGCCCTGAATTAATTATTTAATAGTGTAATAGTTTGTTTTTGTGAATTCAAATGTTATAAATATTGATAAACAACACATAAAATAAGGCTGTAGCCTTAAAAAAAAATTTGAGGGAGGGACGAAATGTAGCGCTAATTTTTTTTTCTTGTAATTGATCTCCAGAGTCACCGCAGATTTTAAAATAACAATTATTGCATTGACTAAAATTTCAGGAGGGGATATAACCTCCATGACTCCCCCCCCTTGCTTACGGCCTTGCCTAAAGTGCATGATGATCTGTAGTTATGATGATATCAGTAATGTGCAGTTTGCATAGCTGTCACCCCGTATGAAATTTAACTAACCGCCTTCTTGTAAACATTGTTTAGAATATCGTAAAATCTCTCAACATGCAAGCTGTTTACTTAAAAAGAAATGTATTAGAAAACCATACACTGTTTGCAAAAAGTGATTAATTATATTCCGTAAAGACTGGTAGCTATGAGTTTGCCCCAAAAGGTGTGGTCTCTATGAAATGTCTTATGGCGGTCGGACGGCCTCCATCTTGGATTTACTAGTCCTATGTTAACCTACGGGTAAATTTTTCTACCTCCCCCGCAGGATATTTTTAGGTATTTTAATAAAAAATTACTGCAGGTTATACAGCAGATAATTCTCTATAAATTCTGCTTTTTATTTTTTACAAAATCTTATAAGAATATAGTTCAATTTCAGTTAAATTTTTGAAAATACAGTAAATTATAGATATAAATAGTCAAAAGTACTTTTGAAATTCAATATGTTTAAAAAAACAAAATAATTCATTAATAGAGGAACGTTTAAACTTACTTCCAGTTTTAATTAAAAATAGTTTTGAATAATTTAAATCTCAGAGGAGAGGTAGAAAATTTATAAATTCCCTAAGGATTCTTGCGGGTCTAGTAAGAAAAGAGGGGAAGCGTGATTTATTGAGATGATGGTATTTCTCACTGCGGGTGGGGGTGGGGTGGGGGTTGAAAGCAGGTTTCCTTACCGGAAGTTATTTATCGTTGGTTATCAAGTTTTACGTAATCAATAAGGGGGAGGTGGGGTGGTTCCCGGGTCAGCTTATTTTTTCTGACAAGGGGGACAAGGGTGACGACTATTCTTACGTAAGCATTAAATAAGAAAGCAATTACAGTGCAACAACAACAACAAGCATGAAGCAAGGGCGCCTTGCTGATACCTCGAAACTTTCCAGTGGCGCAGGAAAGGGGGCTCTTAGGGGAGGTCAAGCACCCCATACCCTAGGAGGAAGGGAGAAAATTACCATAAATAAGCACAATATGGTGGTTTTTTGGTGCTCCAAAGTCGATCTGAACACACCGAGCCCCCCCACCCCCACTTCTGTCAGCCAACTACTGAGCAGTACTAGAGTGCTGACGCAGTGACAACGAAAAGTCGAATACATATATCATTTCAATTCCTATATATGTTTATTCATATAAATTTGTAGGATTAATAATGCAATTTATTGGGAAGTACTTTTTCCTAATGGTTAGCGTTCAATATAGCCGAAAGTTCACTATATCCGGAGTTTACTGTATAATATGTGTGTGCGCATGTTTGTATATAAGTAATCGGAAAAACGAACCTCCCTCTTGAAAAAATTCTGGTTATGCCACTGAGCTGAAGTACCCGTCGTTGACGGGTTTTATATATCCTGCAGACCTTTGAAAAGTTTGAACTTACGTATGCATCGTAGGAGTATAAAGACGATAATAAAGCGACAACTATTATGTAGTTTCTACCAATTGTTCGAACCGTTTTCAAGTGATACGCAAACAATTTTCAAAAATTTCAAAACCTACACAAAATTTTGAAAAAATAAGTTTATAGTTGAAGTTCAGTGATCACCTACCATATTACTGAATTTCATTTTGTTTATTTTAATCGTTATTACGTGATGTGAGAAAAAATATTTATATTTTGGATAAATTGTCACAAATTCTGAAAATTTCAGAAAACATCGACGCCTACATACCGTGTTTACTCGTGCAATAGTCGCACCCCTGTTTAGAAGGAGAAAAATTCGTCAAAAAATTTCTCCGCATAAAAGTTGCAGTCACGTATTTGACTTTCATTTATTCTATAAAAGTATTCCTATGAAAAGAAAAAATTCTCTTATTTGTGTACAATTAAAAAAAATAAATAAAAAGATTGTAGGGCAGATAAACTGGAAACATTTGTTTAGTTATTTTATTATAATCCTAGTATTGTTTTAGCATTAGAGTGTACAATATTATACAGTAGATTCCCCTCGCATACTAGTCGCACCTAGACTTTCACCATGAAAAATTGGCAAAAAAAAGTGCGACTATAGCGCGAGTAAACACTGTAGTTTGAGTGATCACCTGTCATTAGTAATAGTTTCATTTATTCGCTTTAAATGTTATTACGTGATATGTGAACAAAAATTTAAGCATGATGGATAAATTTTCGCAAAATATCAAAATCCGACCAGAAATTTTTAAAAATTTGCCATTCTTATTATTTAAATTGAATAATTACCTATCAGAATATCAATCTTCATAGTATTCAGCTCAGTTATTGTTAAGTAATGCGAGAACAAAAGTTTAAACATTTTGAATAAATTTTCACAAAATCTAATAAAATTTTTTCAAACAATTGGCAGTTTTGTTTTAAGTTGAGTAGTACCTATCAGTATACGAATTTTATTTATTTTTCGCTTTAGTCGTTTCTACGTGATGTACGAACAAAAATTTACTCTCTCATTTTGAACAAAATTTCAGAAAATCTCAAAATCTGATCAAACTTTTTCAAACATTCGAAACTTATATTTTAAGTTGAATGACTACTTTTTTTTGTTTGTTTGATTATGGCAACGCTATGCTAGGGCGATCTGTCAAGGGTGCATTGGTAGGAGGCTTTTCTAAGGAGTTCTAACACGTATTCACATTACATCTGAAGGAAACCTACCAAAAGTCCAGACCGTTAGATCGACAGCAGAGCGATGGGACCCGAACCGAGACCTTCACACTTCGGCCGTCTACCGTTTTCAGTAACATAACCACTGTGCTATGGTGAGACTGAATGACCATCTATCACCGCATCAAATTTTACTTCATTCGCTATAGTCGTTTTTACGTGATGTGCGAATAATAATAATAATAATAATAATAAAGCGTCACGGACAGAACGACAGACAGACATTTTTTTTAAAAGGTGGATTTGCATAAACAGATGCGCTTGAAACGGAGAGAAATCGCAAAATTTTTGAATTCCAAGTAATGTACAGGCAAAACTAATTATACATATAAATACATACATATATAGGTATTGCAATTTCTAATCTCAGTAACAGTCACGAATTTTTTTAAATGAAAAATCATGGCCCACCAGTTAAATTTTCAAACCTATTTATTTTCAAACATGGCAAAAACGTAATGGTAAAGTTTCCCTTTTCTTTTCAACATTGTTTTACAGCAACTATCATTAAATATCCACTACACAAAGCGTAAGAGTCAAGCTAGGAAGCAACACTGGGTACAGAAGGGAAGATTCACCATTATTGAAGGGTGTCCATAAATGTCAGGAGGCAGAAATAGTATCATTAGTTATCTCACTGAAATAAAAAAAGTCGCCAGTTTAGCAGTCCTTTTAATTTTAGCTTCCAAAGTAGTAGCCTTTTTACATGATTTTCTAGTTAAAAAATAAACATACGTCATTCAGCTTCATTTAAGAATGAATGAATGAAATGATAAATTAAAGAACATAGTTATATAACAAAGCATTTTTTTATAATCCAACTAAAAAAAACTGATTAGAATGTTTGATAAACGACCAGGCGCAACTTTGAAGAGATTGGGAAGTTGAGAAAAACCGAAATCTGACTTTAAAATTAGTCCCCCGGAGTAAGGTAAAAGCAGCCAAACACTTGAAAACAGCATGAAAATGACGTTTCTTTATTAAAAAAAATTGCCCAAGTCACCTTATCTTTAAATCAGTAGCGAAAGTAGGCTTTTCAGTCACCGGTGGACACCCTGTTATTGTAAACAATCGGAGTGAACATGTTACTATATATTTTTAATTGAATTTTGTTTATTACTTATTAATTAACATTTAATTTTATAACTATTTTATTTCGTTAACAAAATAAAACTATCTTTTAGTTACTGCAGAGGTAAATGAAATGTGAGAAAATGCGGCCCATTCTTTTTTCTCATTCTTAATTTTTTATTGATAATGCTATTTAAAAAAAAAAAAAAAAAAAAAAAAAAAACACAGGTATTTTCCTGAAAATGCTTCACAAGTAAAAACATATTAAACACTTAAGGTGGGTGCTCCAGTAGTGGGCCATTTGAAGTTTTAAGTTGAAAAACAAGAAATTCGAACTATCCATTGAGATATGAGAACAACCTCTAATTGGCTGAAATCCTTATCAACTAAATATCATAGTTGCAGCCATTATTTCCTGTTTAACAAGAAAAAGTCCTGTTTAACAAGTTTGATAACTGAAAGAAGCATTCTAAGCCCATTTTTAGTGTTATTTCCTGAAGAGACAAGTCTTCATTCAAATCATTTTTTAACATAATTCTATTTGTATTTAAAATAAATTGTTATTGATATTATTTAATTATATACTGAATGTATTATAAACTATCATTGAATTTAATTATAATAATAATTATAGATAGTGATGGCCGATCACAGGGCCACTTATAGATCAATGGTTTACTAAATGCTCCGGAAGTGGGCCTAGGGTCCCAGTACTGGAGTACATGCTTTTTCTCAAAAAGATGGTTTTAAATATACCATAAAACCAATTTTTGCCCTAATGCACAATGCTCCAGACAGCACTTAAAATGAAAGACAGTTATTAGTTACAGTCATTATTTTATATATGGATCATTTTCAAAATTGGATGCCATTCGGAAATTTAAGAAGCAAAAATACAATTTCAAAAAGCAAGTTTTTTTCCATAATATAAAATAAACCTTGTTTCTGAACATTATTTGATTATTATTTATGCATTTTTTCTTTATTTTTTTAGATTTTTCCATTATAAGACGATGAAATTTTTCATATCTGTTACTGGACATTTTTATAAAAATATGTACACTTATATTTAGTACAAAATAATGCAAAACGATTCATTACATAAATAAGTATAAAGTCCTTTTGTCCATATAATATAGTCTTTTCCATTCAAAAATATTTTTAACATTTTTGTAAGCTTTTGTTTGTCATGTCTGTTACTTATTATGGTAACAGACATGACATTTCAAAGAAAAAAACAAACATCATGGATCTAAGCAGGGATGTACCTAGAAAAAAATTTCGGGGAGGGTCCAAAAAAATTTCGTAGGGGGTCCAAACGGTGAAAAAGGGAGAATTTTCCACAAAAAGACTTCGTCATTATTATTTTGCTAACAAAAATTGAAAGGACTATATTCCGTATACGGTGCTGTTTACATTTTGATGTTTTGTTTACAAATTGATTTGGCGTTGGCTCTGGCGCCGTCATGGGCGATGCTCAGCAAGTGTGAAGTACCCTGCCGGTGATTGTTTAGACTAGTAACCAAAGAGAAACACGGGGTGTTTTGAAGTATGGGATTTTCATTCAGTGCTAATTGAATGACGATAGTTGTTTGTGGCTGGTGATAGAGTGGATTAAGTTAATGTTTGATTTTCCTTGTGGTTTTGATCCTGTTTTACGGACTCTATCGTAGGTTAGTAAGCGTATCGGGGAATTTCGTCGTCAGTATTTATGTGTGGAATATGGAGTTTTTTTATGTTTTGAAAGGAAAAGGAGCGTTCTTTTGTGTGTGTTTGATAGAAATATGGTGTGAATATAGAGCTAAATAAAAGAAAGCATGCTGGTATTACGTTATAAGCCGGTGGGTGTTGGGGTCATTTCTGAGCGGTTATTTAAAAAAAATAAAGGTAAGTGCTCTTTTTTAACGAATCTTCGCAATGTTTAAGGTTTTTAATGTGAATTTTAAATTGATATTCGATGTGTTTTATGTTTTCGTAAGTGCAATTTACGTGCTATTCTAATCATACTGACTTTATAAGAGGTGTACAACTAGGTTGTTTAATCCACCGATGTTTTTTTGAGTTGAAAACCGGCCAGTGTTTGCCCAGTTTACATTAGCTGTACAACTAGGTTGTTTAATTCACTGTTGTTTTTTTAGTTAAAAACGGTCCACTGGTTGCGTAGTTTACATAGCTGTACAACTAGGTTGCTGAATCCACTGAGGTTTTTTTTAGTTAAAGACGGTCCACTGGTTGCATAGTTTACATAGCTGTACAACTAGGTTGCTGAATCCACTGAGGTTTTTTTAGTTAAAAACGGACCACTGGTTGCCTAGTTTAGATAGCTGCACAGCTAGGTTGCTAAATCCATTGAGGTTTTTTTAGTTAAAAACGGGCCACTGGTTGCTTACCTTAGATAGCTGTACAACTAGGTTGCTGAATCCACTGAGGTTTTTTTAGTTAAAAACGGACCACTGATTGCCTAGTTTTATAGCTGTATAACTAGGTTGCTGAATCCACTGAGGTTTTTTTAGTTAAAAACGGTCCACTGGTTGCTCATTTTTAGTGGAATGTATGTGCAATTTTAATGTGCTGATCGTGGAAAATGGTTGGCGACAGTCGCTGGAGCTTGGCGGCCGCCAAGCTCCAGCGACTGTCGCCATGTTTACACGGGGTGCGCACCGGCTTGTATGATTTTACCAATTGAAATTTCGGGAGGGGTCCGGACCCCCTGGACCACCCCCCTGGGTACGTCCTTGGATCTAAGTAATTACACGAGAACATGGAAAAGGACATTAATTTAGACTAAAAAAACTAATGGTCTAAATATCAATTGAATTAACAGATAAATACATATATTTTATACTAATTAAGGTAACAGGCATTACATGCAATAAAAATATTTGTCACAAATAGGCTTTTGCCTTTAGGGATGGATGAGAGACAATTTTTTGCGAGACGAAGCAGAGATTTTCAGCTTTTTTGTGAGACGAGACACACTTGCTTAAAATTACGATATAGGGATTTTGCGAGACGAGACAAAGATTTTAGGCTGTTTTGCGAGACGATACTTTTCCGTCTCGCATCCATCCCTATTTGCCTTTACAGTCAAATGCCAAAAGCTCGAGATGTATTTTTATATTTCAATCTTGACCATGCTCTAATGGATAACAGGTGTTGTTATTCTCAAATTTCAATTTTGTTGTTTAAAGAGTTGAAAATAATGTACGGTAAAAGACATGACATCAATGTTCGGATAGCTGTATTTAATTATCACAAATCTACTATTTTTATTAAAACCTTTACATAATGTAGTTTAAACTCTATTTCAAAATGTTAAAGTGTATAAGGGCAGAAAATTTAGTTTTTTTGCCGCATTTCTGCGTTAACACGGTTTATGTTCTATGATTCGAACAGCTGTATTTCAGTATCTTCGCTACTCATTTCCTTTTCTAAAATTTTTTATTAAATAGCATGTTTTTTAATGTATTGTTTTATTGCAGGAAATTGTCTGATAAAACCATGATAAAAAGAAAAATAATTTAAATTTTCTAATACCTTGTAAAAAAATATTTTGCACCGAATTTTGAAAATGACCCATACATTAAAATCGTTTTTTATAATGTTTCAAATTTGCAACTCAACGGTTATGCGTCAAGGTTCACTTAATGTCTGTGCTGAAAAAAAATGAATAAAAATACCTACATTAAAAAAAATATTTAAAAAAATTAAATTTAAAATATACAAAAAATCATAACGAAAAAAATGGGCAAAGTTCCCCGGTTTCTCTTACTAATAACCGTCTGGAATCGGGATTTCAACACGACAAACATTGATTCTACATTTGCAACGATCGGTCTCAGTGTCTGAAACAAAACTTGTTGACGTGGCATTACAATTTTACTTGTAAGTATCTTAATTAGATAGAATTGCCGTAAAAAATTCTTAACCCACTAGCGCCCGGCTATTTTTATCATCTTTCAAAATTTATGTTGATGCCTGGAGTGACAAATAGATTACCAACATTTGATGTTTTGTAGGTAATGAAGAAAGTTTTTTTTTCCCTTAAGAAAATGAATAAAGCAGTGAAAGTGATGTCGCATTTCACTTTGATATCACTGAATCAAAGATATCACTGATATCTTCGTTGTATTTAAAATTAATACAGTATTGTAGTCATTGTTTTTAAAATTAATTATGGAAAAAAATTTACTATTCGAGAAATTAAAATAGGAAAATAAATTAATTTTTTTGCGACCGTCCTAACGAAATTACCCTGGGCGTTAATACATTAAATTTAGTAACTGGTTATTGAAAATATATTAAAGTAGTAATTGGTTATTTATGTTATTATAGCATAAAATAATGCAGCGTTTACATATCTTTAACATTATTTCGTATTATACTCAAACTTTACTTGAAAAGTTCTGAAAAAGGAAACGCAGATACCTATTATTATTGTTAGGAGGAAGAGACGTAAACCTTTTATGTTTTAAAGGATAAAAATATCAAATATTTGAAACACAAAAATTAAAATTTCAGATTTAATTTAAAATTTCTGCTGCATTTTAAAATGGAATATTTCATTGATGATAATAATTTTATAAAACAGGCATTTACATATTGTAAATGCCTGTTTTACACAAATAAGAATTCAATTATTATTAAATTAATAATTGAATATTTAATGTCACTTATATAATTCTGCCTTGGAAAAACCGGGAGTGTTCTGGCTCATTGCACTGTTGTCGATGTAACGGCCTGGAATTTGGGTTGGTTTTTTCCGGGATATAACTTGGATACGCGTTACAACCCCACCTGCGAAGTCCTCATAACAAGGCAATCCCCCGTCGTAGGGATGGACGCGAGACGAAAAATAGGAGTCTCGCAAAATAGCTTAAAAGCTTTGTCTCGTCTCGCAAAAATCCCTATATCGTAATGCTAAAAATGTGTGTCTCGTCTCGCAAAAAAGCCGTAAATCTCTGTCTCGTCTCGCAAAAAAGTCGTCTCGCGTCCATCCCTAGTCCTAGGCAGATGGCCCATGCGTAGATTTGTCTTATAAACGCGAACATACGAAAACCGGTATTAAAATCAATTCAGAGTGACTTAATTTTGAAGCAAAAAGCTTTTTAAGAGCCAGTTCTTCTTTAAAGTCGGGCAAATCAGGCAGGTTTGGAACGCGCACAATTTTTGATTTTGTTGAAATTTTCAGTATTCGCTCTGTGCGTAAACTTATTCTACCCATATTTTTTTATTTTTTCGAAAATAAAAATCCCCCTAGTATTGAGGCTCCGTACCTGAAAATCACTAATTGTTTTGAGGAAAACATGCTTTTTCCCGTAAGCCAAAACTTTCTATGCCAAAAATAAACCACAGAATTCGCAATTACTTTGTATTCAGGGTGCGAACTGAACATTTTCTCCAGGGGGGTCATTTGAAAGTAAGCATTCTCCAGGGGGGGACACTTGAAAAGAAGAAGGAGGGAAAGTGCAAATGCTTCCCTCACATGATATTACTTGACAAATGCAGTCGCCGACAAGTGTGAGAACTGACTTATATTCAAACAAAAGTCATAAATTGTTTGTTCTATGGAATCACAGATACACAAGCTACATACAATGTACCTGTATTGGAAGCCACCCTTGAGGGTTTTAGCTTAAAAAAGAGACGAAATTTTAAGGCAATCGCCTTAGAGTACAGTAACAAACGATAACATACAACCTTCATTTTGAGTTCTTGACTTCAATCCCAAATCTTCACTCACCAGTTTAACATTTCTTCAGCAGGGGATAAATAGTATCCCTGGCAGGGATCAATTAATATTTCTCTAGCCAGGGATATTACATTCTTCAGCCGGGGACGATCCCCGTCAATTCGCACCCTGATTCTACTACGCCCAAACTGACTGATAAGACACACAGACTCATGGTTAAATCTTGGCACAAAGGCCAAGGGTCATTCAAAAATTTTCAGATAAAGGATTTTTTTTAAACTTTGGCCGTGAAAATCTTTTTGTGCCAGAAGTGAACCACAAAGGTGTATGTTTGAGTGAATACATACTAATGAAAAGTTTCGAAAAAGAGTAAGATATGTGTGGTTGACATTTTTGATTTTGTTGAAATTTTCAGTATTCGCTCTTCGCGTAAATTTATTCTACCCATATTTTTTATTTTTGCGAAAATAAAAATCCCCTATAGTATTGAGGCTCCGTACCTGAAAATTGCTAATTGTTTTGAGGAAAACATGCTTTTTCCCGTAAGCCAAAACTTTCTGTACCAAGAATGAACTACGGAATTCGCAATTACTTTGTATTCTACTACGTCCAAACTGGCTGATAAGACACACAGACTCATGGTTGAATCTTGACACAAAGACCAAGGGTCATTCAAAAATTTTCAGATAAATTATTTTTTCTGACACTTTGGCCGTGAAAATCTTTTTGTGCCAAAAGTGAACCACAAAGGTCTATGTTTGAGTGAATACATACTAATGAAAAGTTTTGAAAAAAGGTAAGATATGTGTGGTTGACTTTTGGATGGAAGAAATATTTGACCTTGAAATTGCAAATAATACAAAATTGAATGATTTTGAAGGCCATTTACTGCTTATGCCAAGAGTGAACATGTATGAAATCAGAAACGAAGCCTTAAGTACAGCAAAAACAAAATCAGTTCACCGATCTCTGGTAACATGTATTTCGGATTTGTGCACTTGGCCCAAGGCCCGCTAATAAATACACGTCAGATAGACAACACAAGGGGATGTGCCTTCCGTGGGGTGTTTTCTAAGGGATCCTAATTCCTATTTACGCTAAGCTTCGGAGAAAAAACCACCTAAAACTCCGAACGATTAGGTTTACGGACGCCACCTGGTTTTGAACCAGGCACCTTCCGTCCACCATTTCGAGTGATATAACCCTACAGCCATGGTGAGGCCAGATCTCTGGTAACTTTTACAAATTTTACATAATGTGACTCTGTGTTTTGTTTCACCCATTACGAAATATCGATTTCCTTTATTTCAATATTTATTACTATTGTACGCAAAAATTTAGTTGCAAAAGAAGCCTTAAGTATAACAGAAGCAAAATCAATTCGCAGATTTATGGTAAATTATTATTATCTTTTGTAATATGGTTATATTCTTTGTGATGAAAGTGAGTTTTTTTGGAAATTGTTAAAGAATGTGGAATACTTTTATTTCAATATTTATTACTATTATATGTATAAATTTAGCTGGCGGAGAAGCCTTGTGTATAGCAGGAAAAAATTCACTGATCTATGGTTATTTATTCAAATTTTATACAGTAAGCCTCAATACTTCGTGTTAAATAGCCACTTGTCCATTTTATGTCCATATCATGACAAGAGACATGACATTATAGACAGAACATGTCCATGTCTATAACAAGATATTTACTGGACGCCATTTTAACTATATATTTGGGAAAATCCATTACATGTTTGTAACATGACATTAATTAAATGCTTTCTAAGAGGACTTTAATATGTTATGCTTACGTTTTCTACCAGAATCAGTCACTGAAAAATTTTCTAACAAAATACAGTAAATTTACATTGTTTTATTAGACATGTTGCTCATTTGTAACACGGTGATATAATGGGCTAATTGCATATTATGTTTAGAGAGAAATACAGTCAGCTAAAGAACTTCTCTCTCTCTCTCTCATGTGTAATATTTTTACATACAATAATATGTAGCGAAATAAAAGCAGTTCATATTTTTTAACTGTGTCACAAAATGCTGGTCGATATTTTGTGATACAGCACTAACTTGTCCACAGCAAGTCCATAAGGAGAACAAGATAAGTTATGGACAGACTGAGATGATCATATAAGTTGTTTATATTTTTTCCATAATGTCCATAATTTGTACCGATGCCACAATACGGCTTCCATAATGATATCTTGTGGGCAAATTCTGAACATTCACGGGGACCACTTCAAGATAGGCTTTTTCTTGAAATATTTCCATATAAATTCAGAAACGTTATTGAAGTTTTTAAATGTCCATTTCCAGGGTTCCAAAGAATTCTAGATTTTCTAAAAATACAAACTTTGGAAATATTGTTTCAAAACGGCCTGATATTTTAAAAGCGGTCCTGCTTTTAAAATATCTTCTTAATAAAATACAGAAAGAAGTTTTCTTGATTATCTCAAATAGTAGAACGTTTTAGGACAATTTTTCAAATGTTCGGAATTTTAGTAAATTAAGTACCCGCATCAACCGCCACGTTAGAATTATGTTATGGATTTTACCGCTTATGTTCATAAAAAGATATAATTGGGGTGTTCATATGTCCGTTTAACCCTTAATTGCATGAATTTTAAATACTGTGACAAGTTACTACTCCCCCCCCCCCCCAGAAATGTACCTGAAAGGACTTGATGCGGTTTTCCACGATGTGGAAAGCACACTTGACCAGGGTGTCTATTCTGCCACGTACGTTAAAGCGAACGTTCGGATTTGTGACGTCATCCAAAGCTTATCCGTGCGGCATCCTAGTTAACGAACGTTCGAAAAATTGGTATTCTGGAAGCCCTCCAAACGAACGTTCGAAACAGACCACAGCGTGCGGAAGGCGGAGCAAATTCCAAGCAGTTCGTCCCAAAACGTCGATGTCACACAAACAAGAGTGATGATTTTTACGTCACTTCCTATTGATTATAGCCAATGAAAATTCGACAGACGATTTTCGGAAAGCATGAAAACTTGTAAACTGTCGAAGTGATAAGTTACAGCCGGGCGCTGGGTACTCCACGCGAACTTATTTCCATGTTGTTTTCCCAAAAGGTTTTTTAATTGTTTGATAACTTTAATATTCGACAAAAATAAGGCATTTCACCTCATTTTCAACTACAGTGCAGTAAATTTTAACTCTTGTATGAATTTAAAGTAAATTGAATGACTATAAATATAATTAATTCTTTGATAATAGTTGAAATCGTCTAAGCCTAACGATCTAAGAACGTAAATAAACATCATGTACCCGTAATGTAGGCATTTATTAGTCCTATACTAGTGTTGTATTATATTTTTGTGTTTTTTAACTTGATAATGAATATAGTTGAACACAAATAACAGCAAAATGTGTATTAGTTTTGTTTCATAAATTATTTATGAATTTATTGTGCTTTTGAAATGTTTTATGTATCATTTTACATGATTACTTGTTATATAATGGATTAATCATGTTTTGTAAATAGCGATCTGATCAACGAAGACAATATTTATACATTGAAGCGATTTTTTTCAACAATAAAGCTTTATTTAATGTATTTTCTTTATAATAATGGTATTTAATTTTGTAATGGGTGCTAGATTATTTAAATGCATAGTTACTGTAAACTCTTTGTCAAGGTGTTCTTTTTCATAGAATGGACCTCATTTGAGAATTCTAAATATGTAATTTGTATTGAATATAACTATAGAGTGCTTATTATCATTGCAAATTTGCCTGTAGTTTGATTATTTTTTGCGAACTTCAAAAGATTAAAATTGTTTATTCACCTTATGTTTTTTAAACATACAGTATATCACTCCTACGTACATATACATATATATTTCTTAAAACTGCTCAAGTACCATAGTATGAATGTTTCTCATTTCTTCATTATTTTTAAGATAAGCCATATAGTAGAATTCTTAATTTTTATTTTCTAAACATATTTTTAAAGGACTAAAACATAAGTGTCATGTAGCATGTTGTTTTTCAGTATTATATAATGTATGCATAGTTAAGCTAGATAATCGTTTTTTATTAAAATTCTTTCATAGGTAGGAACATTCGGTGTCAGAGACGAATTCATAAATTTGCTGCTTGAACAAAAGGGCTACCTATAGGCTGAACCAAAGCATCGTCTACTTTACTGTCTTTGTAGGTTATAGCCTTGTTGGCCTACTTAGAAATTCGCAACTGCATGTGTATGGTGTAATATTTACTAGCTGGATTCTGATCGTTGGAGCAGATATTAATTTAATTCTGCTTCATGTTTGGAATCCTGCTGGTGTGTGGCTACTTAGTTATAGATTAAAGAACCTTGCAGTTAAAAGTAAACTCTTTAGGTAAGTGATTTCATTACTGTCAATTAATATAATTAAATTGCTTAAAATACAGAGAGAAAATAAGTCTCGTTTAAGAAAAAATTCATCTTTTATTTATAAAAAGTTGCACTTTTGTAAATACCAACTTATGTCATATTTTCCCCCCAAGGCAAATCAATATATTTTTAATTTAAGGATAAAAGTTTAGTTTAATAGGTAATCGTGAAATTCTTCTGTCATTTTATGAAAGATATTTTTTGTCGTTGAGGCTGTTGTCTTAGTTTTTCTGATAGCTCAAAATCTTTTGTACTTTTAATTTTCTCTTTATTTATTTTTTTATATTATTTTATTTGTAAATATAGATCATTATTCTTGAGTGAAAATGTATTTGGATAACAGTGAAGTTCGAACTTTAGTTACCTGCTTTGAAAACTGTTAAAACTTCCTTTAGAAACGAATTTTCAGTTAGCGGAGTTTATGAATGTGAGATTAACAAGAAGAACAACAAAAAAAAAATCTATCTATAAACGGTTTATTTATGTTATAAATATATAACATTTTGGAAGGTGATAATAACGTTCTGTTAAACTGCATGATACAAATAAGTAATTTTAAATAACATAAAATACACCTATTGTACAGCTCCGGAAAAAAAGGCACTTGCATTTTCGAAGAGGAAAGTTACATATACCAATCGCTTACGAATAACAGGCCCGTAGCTAGACGATTCCACTAGATGGAGGCAGTATCCCGGGATGGCTATGTATTTTCGATTGTTTTTTTTCTCCTCCCTACCCGCCTCAGAGATCCTTAAAGTGTAGATCCGAAGAGCACATTTCTGGCTATTTCATTTACTTTGTTTTTACTAATTTAATTGCGTATGTTAATAAAATTACAGTGCAGGCAAAAAGTCCTGAACACGCACAAGTTTTTGTGGTTGACTTAATTTTCATTAGAAAATTTTCGTAATATCTTAACTATTGTTAGTGATTCCAATATGCTTTAACGCTTTCCAACAAAGCTGAAAAGTGATTATAATTTCAGTTCTGTCGATCTGTTCTATCCGTCTGACCGTGTTCTAAAAGCCGTAAATATTCATCGACCGCTACGAAGTTCTATATGCTATACCTATGCACTGTACCATGTACCGTATTGAAAATCGTGTATGTATAATTCATAGAGCTTTTACAGAAGCACTCAAAATAAAAATACATTTTGCTCTATGGGCAATCATTCTTTAAAGCTTATTTTAGGGACATTCGGCTATTTGAAACAAAAGAAAAGGCGACTATGGACGAATGGATAAGACACTTAACGTAGTAGATGGCTGAAGTGTAAAAGTCCAGGGTTCTGGCCTACCGCGTGGCTGTCAAACTAATTGTCTTGAGTTTTGGGCGGTTTTCTCCAGATGTAACGTGAATACGCATTTGAACCTCCTAAAACGTTCTTCACCCAAGACAAACCAATCCCCTTTACAGATAGCTCTAGTGTAGCTTTGACCTAATTACAAAATCGATCAATCAAATGGAACAAAATAGTTATATGTTATTAAGAATTACAAAACAGAGCTCTTCATAGCGTCTCTATTATTTGTAGTTAATTTACAGGAGCACCCAAATGTGCAATGACTCCAAAAAATTGTGAACGTGAAATAAAAAACAATGGAAATTTTTATAAATGACCATCTATCATGGAATCACAATATAGATTTATGGACAAGAAAAAGGGCTATCGGATTGAACATTAAAAAAATAGTCATATTTTAAGCATATCAACTATATCCGGCCTCAAAACGTTCTAAAAACGTGTAAAAACCCCTCCGTGTTTACACCAGTTAGAGCATTGACCGACAGACAGACAAAGAAAATCATAAATAATCTTCAGCAAATTTTATATTTCACATGACAAAATGTATGAAATACTCAATATTTAATTTGTAGTATTTTTTTAACACTAGAAATAATGCAAATATGATGCACTGTAAAAGCAATCTATAAGATTGGTATGTTGGCAAACCGGTCGCCAAAATCAGTTGTGTATATCGGTTTATACCTCGGGGGGGGGGGGGGATCCGGTGTTTTAAGTTTTATTTTCACAATAGTTAATATAAATGTTTTAAAATAGCTGATTTTAATAATTAATTTACAC
This sequence comes from Cheiracanthium punctorium, assembly GCA_038373885.1. Taxonomy (NCBI): domain Eukaryota; kingdom Metazoa; phylum Arthropoda; class Arachnida; order Araneae; family Cheiracanthiidae; genus Cheiracanthium; species Cheiracanthium punctorium. The sequence goes on along the minus strand of JAWZYV010013142.1, from coordinate 206,947 downwards.
TTTCTGAGAGGGTCCGGGCCCCCTCGAATACGGCACTGAGCAAAATCCTCTGGGCTCTGAAACTGGCGGCTGGAGTTTTAAAACTATGATGAAAATTTCACAATCTGTCGTATATACTTCAGTAATGGTAAAACAAGATTTTAAAAATGTTTAATTTTTTCAAACTGAATCTTTCATTTTTTAAAATCACTTTTCTGTCAATTTTTCGAATTCGGGATAAGCGTTTAATTTACGGGGGGGGGAGATTTTTTTCTGGGAGGGCACTGCCCGTAATTTTATCCCCCCCCTGGTTACTGGCTTGACGTACACTTTAATTAAAAGTATGCGTAAGGGACCATCATATTTAAAGACGCACCACCTTAATTTTTACAATAGCAGCAACTATCTTTCACTTCGTATTTCTAAAAATTTAGCTCATTTTAACACCGAATAGCAATTTTCAATACCTTTGAAGTAAAAATTAATGAGTTGTTATCTTTTAAAATTCCCTCTTCCTATGTTAAAATATTTTTTCATCCTATTAATATAATATCCTATCCCTTCATGTCTCTTCGCGCTCTTCTATCACGCTGATAAAATAACATCTGCAAAGCAGCTGCCGCCCTTTTGATTTGAAGCATTTTCAACGTACGGATTCTCTAACGCCACGATTTTCTTGGCGGGTTGAAACGTATGCTAGAATGAAAACATACGGTAGGAAGAATCCGCACCTAAAGCTCTACCGTACCTTGCAGAATACCAACATACGTTAGTAGGTTACGAATGACATCAATATGATGTCACACATCCGAACGTTCGCTTAAACGAACGTGGCAGAATAGAGCCCCAATGCACATTCCAAGAGCAAAGGGGGTCCTTTGATTTTGCCGACCGACCCACACGACGAGTGCGAACGCACAGGGGGCTGGGAGAAAGATCCGGGGCGAGGTCCTTTGATTTTGCCCACCCCACACGAGGCGTGGGAACCCGAGTTGGGGTTCTGGAAGAGAGCCTCAGAGTTGGTTTGGAGACTGTTCGAGGAGGTGGCACAGTAAACTGCTCTCAGAGGGAAAGGAGTTTCCCGAATTCCAGTCAGCGGAACTTGGTTGCTTGTATTTAAGTATGCAGAATGCAGTTAGAGTTTGTACATAAATGTCTATTTAATAATCAACCGTTAAAAGCCTCAACTCCTGTCTCGAGTCTCGTCAATTTTAGTATATGTTTCTTGTTTTAGCACTTGTGGCGAGTCCAAAACGCTACAGCTAAATAGACTAATATTATTTCTGGTGGCAGCGGTTAGGATGTTGGTTTTTTCTTCATAAGGGGTTAGGGGTAGTCAGAATTTTCAAACGATTTTTTTTTTTTTTTTTTTTTTTTTTTTTTGCATTTTCTTAAAGTATAGTATCTTAAAAATATTCTCTGAAAGTTTGAAGTGAATCCGACAAATATCTTTCGAGTTATTTAGCGAAGAATAAAAGGCTCTCGAGTGGTCTAATATTTCCGAGAACAATTAGCTAGCGGCATAATTCTCCCTTACTTCCTGAAGTTTTAAAAGCAATCAAGCCTATTTATGAAGATCTTAGTAATGAAAATTTACTTTCAAGATGTGTAGGTGGATTTAATCAAAATAATAATGAGAGCTTCAACCAACTAGTGTGGAAAATATGCCCCAAAACTATCAATACTAGTTTTACCATTGTTCAAATTGCTGCATACGTAGCTATGAGTATATTTAATGAAGGGACAAAGTCATTATTAGTAATAATGAACACACTGGGACTTAGTTGTGGGCCTAATTCGCATCGGTATACTGAAAAAACCGATAGTGCGCGTGTAAAAGTAGCTGATCAGCGCGCTAACGACAACACTCGCGAAGGTAGAATGCGACGTAGACAACAACAAATTGATGTTTTAGAAAGTTCTACAACGGCTGAAGAACTCTTATATGGTCCAGGAATAGATGACTCAGTGTAAGTATTGAAATTATTCGTATTACTGTACATCAATCGACTGTAAAACTTTAAATGCGTTTTTCTCAAAACTATGTTTTTTGAACTAGTGAGCACTGTAACTCAAAAACCGCTCGATAGATTTGAATGAAACTTATACAGCTTTTAGAAAACATAAAAAGCTAGTGCCTTATCGAAGGATTGTTTTTTAAAACTTCGATTTTTTATAAACAATTAATTGTTGGTTTTATCCCGAAAATCTGCAAAAAATTTCCAGAGACCGCCATTTTGTTAATTTTGAAAAAAACAAAAAAAGCTTCGATCAGGCACAAGATTATCTATCCATAAAAATAATCTCTTTTGTTTCATTGATTTTAGATGAATCTCCAAGGAGCTTTAATGGTCACCGCAAGGACCCATTATTAAAACCTGTTCAACTTAGACCGCCATAACTTGTAAAATAATTATTATTTTTTTTTTAAATTTAAGTGAAGTAATGTTAAAGTATGATGAAATGATACTATGCTTTTACTTATGTGAAATAAAATTAATTACTAGTAAAAAAAAATTAATAAAAAATGGCATTTTTTCACGCCTCTGACTACCCCTAACCCCTTAAAACATCGAACAGATAACTCGAGACATATTTTCGTGAAGTGAGAAATGATAATTTAGATCTGTGACTTAAACTTGGTAAAACGGACTTAGAACACTCAACTTGTGCTTACGGAACTGTGAATAGTTCGTGAAGTGAGAAATGATAATTTAGATCTGTGACTTAACGTGGTAAAACGGACTTAGAACACTCAACTTGTGCTTACGGAACTGTAAATAGTTCCGGGAAACATTGACGGAGTCCTGCGGGATAGAGATTTGTGAAATTATTCCTGTGGTTTCTGCAGTGGATGGTCCCTGATGTACTTCGGAGAGAACGTCGACCAAAGGGGTAAGTCTATTTTGAGATTTTTTTCCGAGAGGCACAATGCTTATGAGTATTTTAAAGGATTAAAAAGAGTTAGAAAATTTCTTTCTTATGTGTGCAGGAATTGTAAATTTGAATTCATGTTTAATTGTTCTCAGGGTAAAATTCTTAGCTTTTATTTGTTTCTTTATTTTGTAGTAGTTTTATGCTAAAGTGCAAATCTAGTGTTGTAATAAACTATATGTAGTGATAGGGCCACTCAGTTTTAGAATCCAGTGTAAAATTAATTCTTGTCAGTGAAAGGAAATAGGTATTTCGGGCACTGTGTCAACTGAATTAAGGGGTTTTCTGGAAAGTGTATTATTTTGGTTACTGTTACTACTTCTTTTTTTTTGGCATAATATTTACTTGAGAATGGCGTTTATGAAAAAACAAAGAAGGCACATTCTGCTACTCTTAGCAGCAGAATTCGAAGTGGAGGTGTCCGACTCGGATATTGTGAAAAACATTATTCGGGCTATAGAAGGATCTCCGGATTATGACGAGGATACGGCTAAAGCATTTTTAGAGCGAATTTTAGAGGAACAAGAAAGCATAGCTAAACAGGCAGATCAAGCGCGGCTAGATAAATTAGCAGAGCAAGAGAGAATGGATAAAGCCGCAGAGCGCGCATATGAACTTGAAAAACGGAAAATTTGTAATTCAGCTGAGAACGCGAGTTTAAGCTCAATAAGCACGGTGATTAGCGAGGAAACTACGAGGCGCGTCAGTTTGAAAGATTTAGTCCCCAAATTCGATCCCAAGGTGTTGGACATCGCCCTATTTTTTATGATTTTTGAGCGTCAGGCGGGTAAAGAAAAAGTACCCGAAAATATGTGGGTATCCCAATTGATTCCCCTATTACCTGCGGATGTCGCGGAAATTATTGTGAAGAAGCCGGTGGAGGTTAGCGACGACTTTTCTCACATCAAAAAATTGTTGCTAAAAAGATTTAGACTTAGCTCGGTAGCCCTTAAGACGAAATTCGAAGAGCACGGAAGAAAGGTCGGGGCTTTGTGATCAGATCTTGTATACGAATTAAAAGGGTATTTGAATAGCTGGTTAGAATCGGCAGGGGTAACGGATTTTGACGCATTAAAAGAATTAATGTTGTTAGAACAACTAAAAAAGAGAGCCACAGTAGAGGCCAGAGAGCAGTATTTAGATCAGTGGCAGGAGTTTAAAAAAGCGTCCGTTTTGGCTGAGAAACTTGACCATTTTGAGAATGTACGGCGAAACTATAGAAAGAAAGACGAAAGAACATGGGAAAGAAAGGGCAAGTTCGGTAAGGAAAAGAGGGACTCAAGAGTCGGGGAAGAAATACTTATGGACAGAGAGTTTCGGAAAAGTGAAACTACTGTACCAGAGAATAAGTGTTTGGACAAAAGAAAACCGGTGGTCTGTTTTCATTGTTCTGAAGAAGGTCATATTAGGCCAGTGTGTCCCCAGTTAGCAAAAAAGAGAAGTTATCAATAGCCTTAATGTATTGAGCGAGTGTTTTACGCCGGTTACGAGCAAGGTTAAGGTAAATGGTATAGAACGGGACTGCTTACGTGATAGCGGGAGTGGAATCGATGTGTGTTCTAAAAGTTGGGTTAAGTCGGAGGACGTTACGGGAGAAGTGGTCTGGGTCAGACAACCTTTAGACAGGGAGTGCAGGTGTTTGCCTCTAGCAAGGGTCGCTCTAGAGGGCGAGTTTGGCAAAGTCATAACTGAAGTCGCGGTAAAAACGGATGATTTGGATCAAGGCTTATTATTTATTACGTAATAAAACCGCTCAACTATTAGTTAACAATGGTAATAAGTCAAATCTCATAACCGCAATCACGAGAAGCAAGGCGAAACGGGAAAGTCTTAAGAGAAGAAAGGAGCATAGTCCCGAGGGAGCGGATCCCTCTTCGGTGACAGGTTTACTTCAGGAATCGACGGACAAGAGCGTGAAATTCCCCCCCACAGAGCCTAACCAAGAAAGCAGTCTAGCTATTGTGTCTTCTCCTGATTTTGGAGTAGAGCAAAGAAGTTGCGAAGTTTTTAATCCTGTAGTGGACCAAGCCCAGAAGGGTGCAGAATTGAAAGTTTTGACAGGAAAACTAGTGCGGGTGATAGATTTAAAGTGGGGAGAGGCCAAATTTCTCAAAAGAACCGGGAGAAAATTAAAGAGCTAGGTCACGAAGACATAGCAGGTCTTTTGGGATTTACTAAACCCAAGGATAGGTTGCGTCAATTTTTCGAGCCACAATGTTATCCGGAAATTGAATTATATTCAAGGTCTTGTTTGGAATATCAGAAGTTCGATAAAAATAACAACCGGGAAAAAATCCCAATGAAATTAGTTCCTAGTATTTCAGAGATTTTCTGTAAAACTGACATTGACCGGTGGGTCCCTTATGATTGACTAAACATAACAAATATATCCTAAGCTATATTTGTCTAATCAGTAACCCTGAAGCTATGGCTATTCAGGAGATTACGTCAGTGAATGTTAGGACTGAGTTAAATACCGGGTTCTTACGGAGGGGCTTCCCTAAAGAAGTCCAAAGTGACTTGGTGAAGTCTGTTGCTTGTATTTTGAATCCAGAATTTCTTAACAGGTTCAGGATGCGCGTCATCCACAGTTCGTTGTGCCCCCCACTGAGCGATTCAGCTGAGAAAATTCACTCTTTGGTTCAGAGAATTTCGAAATTTATACGTTTAAAGACAGTGGAGAACGGGGAGCATCATTTGCCCCTTGTTTTGTTTGCACTTCAAATGGTGGTGCATGAAGGTAGAGGGTTTAGTCCGGCAGATGTGGTTCAGGGAAGGGACTTGCGCACTCCGTAGACTCCGGTATTTGAAAATTGTCTCGATCTAGTTGTATCAGACACAAACGTTGTAGACTACATTTTGAGCCTGACAAATAGGTTGAAAAAATGGCAGGGGGGGGGGGGGCGGAGGAGCAAATGTCCGAAAAGCAAGGGAAAAGAAAATTGTGGTATAATAAGAATGCTGTGCCAAAGGTGTTTAAGGTGGAGCTAGAGGCCGAGATTCCATACCCTTTACCTAACCCCATTCAATTTGATCTCCGGGAGATATTTAAAGAAGTGGGCTCGGGAAAACGGTCTTCCGGCGAAGCGAAAATTAAGGCCATACAAGATTTTTCAACTCCGACCTCAAAAACACAAATTCGCTCGTTCTTGGGTCTGAATGGTTATTATGCAAGATACGTTCCAAACTATAGCGTGATAGCCGACGGACGCGCTGAAGAAAAATAAAAAGAAATAGAAAGTTACGTGGACAAACGAATGCCAGGAGGCATTTGACGCGCTAAAAGCCGCTTTAGTAACAAAGCCCGTATTGAATGCCCCTGACTACTCAAGGAATTCATCCTTCAAGCGGATGATAGTAACTTTGGGGCTGGAATGGTGTTAGCGCAAGGGGAGAGGGACGAGGAGCACCCCGTGGCTTATCGCAGCAAAAAGTTTTCGCGAGCGGAGAAGAATTACTCTGTCATTGAGAAAGAGCTTGCGTCTATCGTATACGGGATTAGGTGGTTACATTATTACTTAGATGGGAGTCCGTTAGTGATTGAAACTGACCACGATCCCCTGACCAATTTAAACAAAATGATGAGAGCAAATGTACGGCTTACTAGGTTGGCATTGTTCCTACAACAGTATAGGTTTAAAATTAAGCACAAACCCGGAAAAAAACATGGGAATGCAGACGGTTTAAGTCGTTCCCAAAATCAAGAAGACTAGGAGATGTCCCACCAGGGAAATAGCTGTGTTTGCAAGGTATTCGTCTCGCAGTTTAGTTTACAGAATAGTTTGTGTGTGTGTTTTTTTTTTTTTTTACTAGAAGAATTGCAAATATTAGATCATAGTATTTGAATTTGGGAAGGAACCCTGGATTTTAACACTGAGTGCTGTTTCAGGTTTAAAACCTGAAAGAAAGTTTTTTTTGTGTGTGTATATTGTGAATTAAGATGTAAGCTTTGTCCGCCTTGCTAAAAGGCGTTTTCTTTTTTATTCGTACGTGCCTCTCGGGGAATTTTTTCAAGAGGTACTTACGGATTTGGTTGTGCCAAAAGGTTTCCCCTTCATCGCGGAAACTTTTGTCTTCATGGGGGAGGGAGTTGTGACAAGTTACTACTCCCCCCCCAGAAATGTACCTGAAAGGACTCGATGCGGTTCCCACGATGTGGAAAGCACACTTGACCAGTGCACATTCCAAGAGCAGAGGGGGTCCTTTGATTTTGCCGACCGACCCCACACGACGAGTGCGAACGCACAGGGGGCTTGGAGAAAGATCCGAGGCGCGGTCCTTTGATTTTGCCGACCGACCCCACACGAGGCGTGGGAACCCGAGTTGGGGTTCTGGAAGAGAGCCTCAGAGTTGGTTTGGAGACTGTTCGAGGAGGTCTCACAGTAAACTGCTCTCAGAGGGAAAGGAGTTTCCCGAATTCCAGTCAGCGGAACTTGGTTGCTTGTATTTAAGTATGCAGAATGCAGTTAGAGTTTGTACATAAATGTGTATTTAATAATCAACCGTTAAAAGCCTCAACTCCTGTCTCGAGTCTCGTCAATTTTAGTATATGTTTCTTGTTTTAGCACTTGTGGCGAGTCCAAAACGCCACAATACGTTTGTTGCCGATCATGAAATATTCAAGTGTGTAAGGTAAATTTAATATGCCATGAATATTCATGTGTGAAATCATGAAATATTCAAGTGTGTAAGGTAAATTTAATTTTGTGAATAACTAATTAATCTTTCGAAAAACACGCAGTTTGAAAGAAATATCAGATATTTTTAGTATTCATAACATGAAGCATTTATTATCAAAAACTATATTTTATATGTAAGTTCGACATAAGAAATTTGATTTGTACTCTATTCCGGCAATGAATGTGTTTTAAACATACCATATAAATATCCATCGCTATTGGAATTAAGGGTTAAGTTTATGGAATAACACACAACAAGAAAGAAATATGAGATACTGTTATTTTAGGCGCAGTTATGAAGAATAAGATTTTATGTATGAGATCGACTTAGGAAATATGACTTACACTCAAGTACTTTTTGAGAGGATGTAGATAACCTACACAATTGTGTAGGTCCGGGCTTAAAGGGATAAAAAAATAATTGAGGTGTTTATTTGTACATTTTATGTGATGTTGCAGACATATGAATTTTCCAAAATATATTGTTAGAATGAAGTCCACGAGATATAGTAGCGTTATGGACATGGATTTGTTCTGGATTAGTGTGTCAAAAAACGGACAAATGTGCTATTTATCATAAAGTATCGAGGCGCATTACATGAAACTTGAATAAATTAACATAGATCTGTAAATTTGTTTTGTTTCAACTATACTTGAGGCTTCTTTTGCAGCTAAAATTTTAGATACAATAGCAATAAATACTGAAATAAAAGCAATAAACACCTTCTACAAAACTCATTTTTGGAACAATGTATGGAGTCACACTATTTAAAATTTGAACAAGTTACCAGAGATCGGTGAATTGATTTTGTTTTTGCTGTACTTAAGGCTTCTTTTCCCAATGATTGCAAATGGTCTTTAAAATCATACAATTTTGTAATTTTTGCAATTTCAAGGTCAAATATTTCTTCCCGCCAAAAGTCAATCATACATAGCTTAACCTTTTTCAAAACTTCTCATTAGTATGTATTCACTGAAACATACACCTTTCTGGTTCACTTTTCAGAAAAAGATTTTGACGTCCAAAGTTTCAGAAAAAAATCTTTCTGAAAAATTTTGAATGAGCCTTGGAATTTGTGCTAAGAGTCAACCATGAGTCTGTATAGTCAGTTTGGACGTAGAATATAAAATAATTGCGAATGCCGTGGTTCACTCATGGCACAGAAAGTGTTAGCTTGCGGGGAAAAAAGCATGTTTTTCTTTAAAACATGAACAGGAAGCCTCAAAACTATGGAGAAATTATTTTTCGCAAAAATAAAAAAATACAGGTAAAATAAATTTACCTTAAGAACGAATCCTGAAAATTTCGACAAAATTAAAAATGTCAACGATCCAGGGCTGCCCAACTTTATAAAAAAACTGGCCCTGAATTATTATTAAAAAGATTTGTTCACACCGTCATCAAAATGAATCATGTAAAAACAATCATCAATACGCGAATAAAAATAAGTTTGCGTAAAATAGAACTATTCAGTTACACAATTGTATTCATTTAATAATAATTTTTAGAAACAATAATCTATTCAAATTATTAATTAGGAGGCTTACACGAAAACTTATGCTATAAAAGAAACTGTATGAAATTTAATATATAGGGTGACAATAAGAGTGGCAAGCTTCTGCAAGGAGAAGGTTATTGAAAAAGGAATCAGAATTGCATCGCAATAGGGTGCCGCAAACTTCGTCTTCATAGTTATAGATGTTAATAATCACTTTAAAAAGAAGTATTGAATAATTCCTCTTCTTATTTTATTGACTTTCATAAAGAATGGGCTTATTTCCGAGAATGTGAATCACCCTGAACAGACATGTGGATCATTTATAAAAGCTAGAAGAACATTTCATTAATTGCTTAGCAGTGACTCTAATAAGAACTGCTCTAACTCTGAGCGGCTGAAATTTTAAATTTGAAAGCAATATTTAAGACTTATTTTCAATTAATTGTAGCTGTCTTTATATAAATTTATTATTTTTATGCTGCTAAAGGCAAAAATTTCGGGGGGGGGATATGAACTTATATGTGCATAAATAGACGGAATTTCATCACTAATCCAAAAATTTCGGGGGGGGGATATATCCCGATATCCCCCCCCTGGCTACGCCCCTGACTTTTAATAACGTATGGTATTAACTATTCAACTACTTGCAATTTTCCTTGTGTTCGTTTTATTGTAAAGTGTAAAAAATAACTAAAACATTTATTTTATTGAATAACTTTTTTAGTTTTTCCCAACATGTAATACCAATACTTTATCGAGAGTTAATTCAGATATTTAAAATTGAAAAGAGCAAATTAGTGTTATGATTAAAGTAGCAACAAAATGTACTTTGAAATGAATACTTAATTATTAATGCAACACTGTACAATATTCCTTTTTTCAATATGCACTTCAAATTATATTAGATAATATTTATTAAATGCATGCTTATAAGTATGAACTCCTTTGTACGATATCAAATTTTCAAGCTTTCGAATTGTTAATTTAATGATGTATCTCCTTCACACTGTTTCTTTAAATTTTTTCACGATTGTGAATCCTCGGGAAATAAAACTTTATGATAAATTTGGTCACTATCGTTAACAATTAGCAGTGTAAGTATTTATGGATATAAAATAATTAGTATGTAAACTTTAGGCATTTTTTTAATAATCACACAATATTTACCTTCATATCAGAAGGAGTAGTGTGGCTCAAAGTATACTTTTAAAGCAGACTTACCTTCTGATGTTCAACTTCCATCTGACAACTGTACTTGAAGTAAACATAAAAATGAAAAATAGAATAAATGAGCACTAGATTTTAGATTCCTTTTGCATTGTTATTTAAGAGAAATACGTATAACAACATCCAAGTCCTTGTGGTATGTAAGAAGCTCGTCTCTCTTACACGCATTGTTTGCTATCTCTCTCTTGCGCATAACAGCAAGAGAACCGGCGCAGCTTTCTTCAAGGCATCCTAGGTCCCACGATTCTTTTTTTTTAAGAGTCGAATTTATTTAATTAGAAACGAGAACCATTCTCACCTCTCGATCTGGATTGAGAGCATCTTCTTCCGTATAACCTAAGCTTCGCATGTGCTTCAGGTAGGTAGTAGTTATAGGGAGGCTATAGTCGATGTGCATAGAATCGTCACCCGGCGCAGTATCCAGCGAGCTGAGGCTCTCGTCAGGTCCGTTGTCTTGGCAACTGGAAGATGTGGCTCGCTGCTCCGCCCCTAGATGCATCCGCTTTTGGCAGTCGGTGCATGACATCAAAAAGTGGGTCACTGCTTCTCGAGGAAGAAAGGAGTACATCTCAGCTATCTAAACAAAACAATAATAAGAATGATAGCAATAATCTTTAGCAAGGCCAATGCCAACAAATCTTCATCAAATGCCACCTCTGTATTCAAAGCCACCTTTCTTAAAGATAAAATTTACATTTTATAAGTAAACGGTTGGAAGATTTTGTGAACAGCAAATTTTAGCACACAGAACTTCATATTTTCATTATTTTTTATTTGTTATGATAAAAAAATAAATCCACAGAGAATTAAAACATTACTACAAGAATTGCTGTAATTAAATGCAGAAATAAATGATACATTGTATAAAAAAATATCCTGCAAACGGTCTTTACTAAAATGTTTACATATTAACCGGAAAAAAAGGAGATAGTGTGGGAAATAGATGAATATTTGTATACTACTTTGCGAGATATGTACACGGTTGTCTTAAAAGAAAAAAAAACTACCCCGATTTATGAATCTCTAGCCACCGTTTCGTTCAACCCATTAAGATGCGATTTCTGATATAGTTATTAAGAGGTATGAGCTCAAGATTGTTTAAAGAAATAGAGCTCTCACGATTGCGATTACAGCGAAAAAAAAATTTAATTTTCCAACGGCACCAACCACCTTTTTCCTGCGAAATTTGATCAGCGCATAGAAAAACCATAAATGGAACGATACGCGTTTGATGAAAATTGGCGGAATAAAACTTGTGCATTGTAAATCACAGAAATAAACAGATAGAAGATACATCGGCACAACTTGCATAATTCACTGGAATAGACAGCAGAAATGTTAAACTGACTGTAGGGTACTTGAAAACTTGAAACAAAGAAGAGGATTGTAACGAACCAATGACAGCCAGAGAGAGGAGAGGGTAATTGTTTTCCATTGGAATTAAAGAGTTTTCAAATGCCCTTCTATTAGTTTAATATTTATATTATATATTCCAGTGAATTATGCGAATTGTGTGAATGAGCCTTCTCTCTGTGTTAATTTTTGTTCTTTACAATGCTCTTTGCAAATGTTTTATGCCGGCAACTTTCACCAGACGTGTATCATTCCAAAGCCATTTATGGTTTTTCAACGCGCTGATCAACTTTTGCAAGAAAAAAGTGTGTGTTGCCATTGGAAATTTTCGAAATTTTATCACTGTAATCGTAACCGTGAAAGCTCTATGGTTTTAAATAATACCAATCTCGAGCTCATACCTCTGAATAACTATATTTCAAATCTCATCTCGATCATTTACCGGGATAGATTTTACCACAACCTCTACTTTTACGAACACTTTGAAGAGAGATAAAAGGAGGGTAAATTACAAGTTCAAATAACTCTGTTATAAAACTGATAAATTTTCAATACAACCATTATTTTATAAATTAAATAATGCATTTGTGGAGTCTTGTTTACTCTAGAAATAAAATTTCACGGTTCTACAATGAGAAGCCATTAAGTTAGCTATATCACAAAGGTTATATCAGTTTGTTACTTACCTAATTACTTAATCTAGAATGCAATCTTTAATATGATAGAACATATATCATAAACACATTTAAAAAAGTACACCCCAAAAAAATTGTGTTAAAGGTCTAAATTAAAAAATTATAAAAATATACACACAGCAGTAATGAAATTTTCCTGGTAATGTAAGGAAGGAATTTTGTGCCTCCTGAAAGGTAAGAGCAGTTTTTACTGCTGCTATGCTTGCTTTACTTTCTTTTTTTCAACTTTACAGAAGATGTAACATTCTAAATAACGACTGTTCTTAGTTTTAAGGTCTTAATTTGCACGCAACAAGTACCCGCTTAATGCAGGTGATAAGTGACATTTTACAGTCTGTTGAAATGCGTGTAATTGAGACACAAATTCTGTGAATAGCTTTTACTTAGATAATTCTTCAACAACTATTAGATGAAATTTACCAATACAAAGTTGTAGGAGACCTTTTATAATCTGCATGAACTAAACTCTTATTCAACAATTTTTTTTTTAATGCTTAAAAGTGTGCATCCGCTCAAAAATGTGTTGGGGTGTAAATAAAATTTCCTATGCTGTTTTCCTAGGTAAAGTATTGTTATTTATAAAAAGTAAATCATATGTACATAAAACAATAACTTCTCTTACTTCGAGTGGTTACTCCTAAAAAAATCTAATTCGATTTTCACAAAACTAAAATAGAAAATCAGGCGATTAAACTTGAATATTTTTTGAGTGGGTATACAATATATTTATAACAAATAATGCGCAATAATAGTTCCGCATATAAACTACCAGAACATGATATTTACGATGGGTGAAAGAAAGTTTCCACTTTTATTTAAAAAAGAAGACAACGAGATAGACAGAACAACTATTTCAGGTTTCATTTAAGACGAGGAGGGAAAGCATGCTATATCCAGTATTTTCACATAACCGTAACTCATGAGCAAACAGATAAATTATTTTCAATCAATCAAATTAAATTTGAACAGTTTACAGTACAAAATGTTCATAAAGAGGGAAGATGCTCGCTGAATTCATCAAAATATATAAGGAAAAGCTTATTTTTTGTCTAATGTGTATCCAATAATTCAATGGGCAGTTAGATAATAATACGTTTCTTTCCACACTTCGATAAAATGAAAACTCACGTACATCTTGATATTTTCAAATAATTATTAAACGGAAAAAAAAGCTTTTTGTTTTTCGAACCCTGGAATCTATGCATGTAAAATATTTATTAATTAAATGAGTTTAGTTTCGCACATGTGAAGGTGTTAGAGCTTTCTAAATAAGAATGTAATCTGTTTATACTCGCATTCAAATTCTTACACTATCCACAAATGAAAGTTTAAACTTTTCTTTGAATAAAAATATTTGCCGTATTTTACATTATTACAAGTGTGTTTATTGCTAACATAAAACTCACGTTGAAACCACGGTTTAAGTATCAACAGCAAATTTTTTAATAATGCATAATGATGTACAGTAAAAAATATTTGCCTTGATTTTTTTTATCAAATTAATTTTTATAAGAATTTTAAACATAACATACAAGTGTTAAATGCTTTGTAAATGAGACTTATGAATAATTTTGAAACTGTTTCTTCTTATGTGAGAACCTTGATACCGGAAAGCATTATTGTAAGTGATATTAATATAAAATGGAAGAATCACCATACGACAAATCAGAATTCACAGTAAAAAAGTATGAATGGTAATCACTATAAACGAAATTCATCGAAACGTCATAGTTATATGGTTAGGTGAAATGTCTTTAAACTCAAAGGAAAAATTATAAAAAGCTTTCATCTGTTTGTAACAGTTCGATATTTTACTGCCGCATAAGTCATGTTGCTCGTAAAGTTGTTTTACAGGCAGCGGACAAGATTGCAGTTGAAACTAATAACAAGGTACAATACCCCTCCCCCCTAATTTCTTTCTTTCTTTTTTCTATTGATATTCTTTACAGAAAATTGTAGGAACAGAAATTACCCGAGTTCGTTGCAAGCGCGTCATTCTATGTTGAAATAATCATTAGTGTAAGGCGCAAAATTATGAAAGGATATTTAAATTGGTCTAGAACTAGTATTACAAATAGTTTTTACTTGTTATGAAATTAATCTAAAATATTATTCTCATGTATCATAATATTAACGTACATTCTGAAAATTTGCATGAAAGAGTGATTTATTTGTACGTTTAAGTTCTAGAATGTTATTAAGACATTAGAGCTTTTGTCCTGAAACAGTCAACTTTATAAGATTTGACTTGCCAATTTGAAATAAATATGTAATATTTGTATGCACGTAAATCTATGCTCAGCTTGTATTTGCACACTTTTGAGTTTAGTTTATGCTTTTCCTCAGATAATAAAGAACATTTCAGCCTATGATAATACCCCCCCCCCCCCGGAAAAAAACTACTTTTGGGAGTTTTTTGTTGGTATTACTGGAATGAAGTTATAGAAATTTCTAGAGCCTCAAATGTTTCTTTTTTTAATTTTGACAGTGAAGTCCTACTTTCCTTAGGAAGGCTAAATTTCTCCATGGATATTAGGAATCACCTCCTAGTTTTTAAATAAAAAGAAGTCTTGTACTTTGGGGTAACTGGTCAGGATTTTTTTGGATATTTCTGAGTGAGAGGGGTTATTTCAGCTGAGTGCTTTTTATTTTATTCTTGCAATAAGAAATTAATTTTTCTAGAAGGAGGGGGGGGGAGCAAAATTACTTTTAAGGCGGGCTTATATCACTCTAGTACCCACTCAGTAGTACCCACCTATTCTTTTAAACCTCGTTACTTGAATATTTATCGTTAGAAACAAAAATATGAAAGAAATGCGGAAAAACTATTGCAGAGAAATTTATCTCGTCATACATTAAAAATGGTTTCATAATTTTCGTAACTATTGATGACCTCATTAAATTCAATTCTTGCAAAGTACTCCATTCTTAATAGTGCTTGAATGAGAAATATTCGATTCTTGAAGGAATCCGATTTTTCTGATCCCCCCCCCCCTATCAGTATTATAATTATTAATTTTAACTGTGAAATTTACGATACAAATTTTTTTTTATTTTTCAGTTCGATTCCGAGAGCGTACTTTATCCCAAAAATATGAGATGAAAATTGAGCTAGTCAGAAATTCAGGCACTGTACTAATATTTAGGTACGCTATTATGCGACTGAAGGTGACGATAAGAGCAGCGGTAGAATTTAACGTGCAGTTGCTTAAGTTTAGACTAAATAGCTAATATTAGCTGTATGATATTTATTTGTCTATAACCTATAAAGATTTATTTTTAGTTTTTGAACATACTGAATTAATTTATTAAATGAAATTACGATTAAATTTTTGGATCTGTTACATGATGATAACTTCCCCCAGACAAAATCTGACGAGGAAAAAATAAATGCAAAATTGGTTTAAAATTGGAAACTAATAGAAACATGGTTTGACAATGAAAGAGAGTGTCGATTTACACATTTTTATTACTAAAAGAAATAAATGAAGTATTAAATTTTTATTCACAAATAACGTGGCAAATAATTTCTTTCGAGTGAATTTCCTAATTTTCCTTGTTAAAGCTCAAATGAAATCATTCTTAATTGTCTTATAAAATTACATTGTATACTTTTTCTCTAAAGCCAAATTTGTGATACTTAAATTCGAAGAAAAAACACGAGGTAGAGCAGGGATGGGCAAACTTTTTCAGTCGCGAGCCAAAAATTGAAAAAAAAAAGTTTGGCCGGCCATGATAAATTTTTCTAAAATTTCAAGAATAATATACCAGTATTACAATTTAAATATGTTAATGAGATGAATGAAATTGCGATTTCATTTTTAAAAGTTCCTTATATTGAGGTTCGAAGTGAGATGCACTGATTCTAAGGAACGAGGCTAAATGTGTGCTCTTCTGTCACTCTACTTTTGAAAGAATTCTCTCTAAGGTTCATAGTTGAAAACACTTTTTCACATATATATGATGAAGCAAACATAGCACTGATTTTATGGGCGTGAGATATTAAATTTGGGAAACTTACTTTCGATAATGATTTGCAAAACTCTAACTTTAGCATATTTAGAAACAACTGCTTGAGATGATTGTTGTATTGCAATTTAAGCTGCAAATCTGACCTCACTGCTTCACAATTTAAGTTGAAATGCATGGTAAAAATATCCAATTCTGTTTGAATGGCACTGAAATCTTGAAATCTGCGTTCGAACTCAAAATGCATTTTTTTTCAAGCCATCTTCATAATTCTTAATATGGATATATTATGTTATATATATATATATATATTCTTTCAATTTCCGTCGGACCGGCTAATTAAAATTCCCCACGCGGGGCGGATAAAACCTTCCGGCGGGCTGTAGTTTGCCGATCCCTGAGGTAGAGTATAATTTTCAAATTTTTAAGTAATAATAATATTCGTAAGTTAAAATTGTTCTTTTTTTGTAAGATGAAATGCAAAATAAGATTATATATATATTTATATATATTAGGGGGGATCGAAAAAAATTATTTTTTCGAAATCTTTTTCTCCTGAGGTCTCAAAAGTTGTATATTGATATAAATAAGACGTGTGTAAAATTTGAATGTTCAACGGCAACGTCTTGGGGTTGCGCATCGAGCTTGAAATTTAGAAATTTTTGAAAAAATGTGGCTTTTTTAAAACATCGACCAAAAAAATTCTTTTACAAATTATCACGCTCCCAAGGTTTTAGGAGTTGTACATTGTTATGAATAAGACGTATGCAAAATCTAGAGCGGCTACGACAATTTCTAGGGATTGCACATCGAGCTTGAAATCTATAAATATCTGAAAATTATGTGCTTTTTTGAAAAATTAAGTACAAAGAAAATTTTATTTGTTAAAAATAATTTGGCCCCTTTATGTGTTAAGAAATGTTCAGAGAAGCTTAGTGAATCCAAAAAATGGCTTTACGAATAGTTTGATACAATGCACACGTTACGCTGTCGTTTTGTCTTGGGCGCAGTACGCAAGCTGTGCTCTAAACAACTAGTGCTGGTTTGCCTGCCGAGTGATGGCGATGCATTTGGTTAAACCAGGCACGAGATATTTCGTTGAAACGGCATTTAGTTTAACATTTCAGATGGATGGTGCTTTCAGTTTACTCTCAAAAAAGCTAAAAGCTGGCTGCCTTGTACTGCTACGAATCTGAATAGACTGAAACTGTCTGCAACAGGACATGGAACAAAATCGGTGTTATTAGAAGAGCTGGGAATATCGAAAGACTTACCTTGTACCAAGTTACCAAACCGAGAAGACACACTCGTTCTTCTATATTACTATTTTGTACTTAAGAAGAAAAATTTCTGAATAAAGGGCAGGATCCACCGGAAGGAGAAGTAACCTTAGTATTGACGATCAAAGTACAGGAAATGCGGATGAAGGCCAATATCCCTACCGTGTCAATCTAAGGAATTCAAGAGATAGTTAGAAAAGGTCATGAGCAAGTTCAGCGGCTAAATAAATCGTACGTTAGAGACAGGCATTAGGATTTATTTATGAAGAAAGAGAGAAAAACTCTCCCTTACCGAGCTGTTAAATATCGCACTTGAAAATATCCTGACTTTTCCCGGAGCAGGTGTGGGACCTCATACAGAACGGGAGTCATTAACAGACCAGAGGGAAGCAAGATATGTGACAATCGATGGAGTAGTAAAGAAGAGAAGTTTATGGAGAATGAGAGAAAAGTTTAAAAGTTGGAAAGAGAAATTTTGAGATTGGTGGAGAAAGAGGTGAATGTGGTTCCAATACCCAGTCTCCAACTTTAGTCATTGATTTGGAAAGTGAAAATAACGAAAGAGAAGTTCGAAAGACTGAAGAAAACGCTGATTGCATATCTACCACCACTTTGGGAGATTCGTTCACAAATGACCAAGTTAGAATAAAAATCTCAGTGCTTTCACATGTCTGCGACACAAAGTTATTACGGATTGGGCTGCAGCAACTTTGGTATCAACTTTATTTCACAATCTAGAAAGCGGAAGGAATCCAGATGGAGAGAAATCGTCTCAACTGATTCTCGACCCATATAAAGTTAGATTAAGGCTGAGATGACTCGCAGTGAAAGAAACGGAAGAAGGCTTTAAAATTTTCTTAGTATTGTGTTTTGATAGGAGGAAGAACAAAACCAGATACATAGAAAAATTTGTTGACGGCAAATTACACCCAAGTGTTTGTCACAAAGAACATATCTCGATGATAATGGAACCTGGTTCAACATACTCTGGCCATATGTCACGATCTGATTTTAAGAATTTCACTGGAAATTTGGGAGAGTTTGAAAAGAAATCCATTGATCTTATGACCCTCACATGCATTGGCAATTGTGGCGAATCATCGAATTCTGGAAAGAACAAAGGCGTCATCCGAACTCTAGAAACGCAGTTCTCTAATCTAACTAAATCTCTGTAATGTTGTATTTGCCAACTTCACACCACAGCAAACAGCCACTCCAAAATTTGCTATCTATCCATCTATCAGATGATATTAAACCATTATTTTTACGATCTAGATTATAACACTTGACATAAAATGACACTTTGATTTGAAGTCGGGCTTTACATTATTCATTAAAACGCATGCTCCAGTAACTGGATGCTTGGGCTGGCACGGACAAGACTCGAATTGCAAGCAAATCAACAAGGTGGGTCCTGGATAATGTAGTTGCGATTGTGATTGTACTAGAGAAGAGCTGCGAACGTTACTGACTATTTTTCAAAGGGACTAATTCATTAAATATAATTTTTGCTTTTTACATATTTTTGTAAAAAAAAAGCATATTTTTGAGATATTTATAGATTTTAAGCTCGATGTGCAACTCCTAGAAATTATCACATCCCCTTCAGATTTTGCATACGTCTTATTCATGATTATATACAACTTCTAAGACCTCGGGAGCCTAATAATTCGGAAAAGAAATTTTTTGGTCAATTTTTTAAAAAACTCATATTTTTCTAAATTTCAAGCTCGATGCGCAACCCCAAGACGTTGTCGTAGAACATTCAAATTTTACACATGTCTTATTTATAACAATTTACAACTTTTGAGACCTCAGGAGATAAAGATTTCGAAATTTTTTTTTTTTCAATCCACCCTAATATATATATATATATGCAATTCATGAGTTAAAAAGAAAAATTGCATATATCTTTGAGGCGTCTGTGATACGATCACATCACTCATCGAAATTATTATTAATTGTTCTTACTGGGAACAAGTATCTGCTTTCCAGATCCTGCAAAGTGCACCTGAGCTTGTTGACTGAATTATAAGTTAGATGAAATTTCTGTAATTATTTGCACTAAACCGTATTAGGAGCAACATTAAACATTTGTTTTATTTCAACCCTACAATGTCTCAACAGTTCAAAATACGCTATTGTCTTTTTTTTTTCAATCTTCTATTTTTACAATCGGCTCAACGAATCAAAATGTGGCCGGCTATTCCGAGAACTCCGTTATATAAACTTAGGTACAAGATCAGTCCTTTCTTCTCAATAATTATTTCGCTCTCCCCTGTCAGGTTCCTTAAGGCCAGGTGAACACCTGCTGTTACTCTTATTCGTGACAATCTTAAGCTGAGGGGTGCAAGCACGGTCTCTCAACAGTGCACTGTTACATATTATTCAATGGACACTATCGTCTTTTTACCACATGAAAATCGCATGGTACGGCCGATCAGTCTTCTGCGCATTTTAATAATGTACTAGCTGCTTACCCGTTCTCCGCACGGTAGGAGACGAATATTTTCCTTACACATATTATTCGAATTAAACCCAGTGATAGAAATCTCTAATAGCGAAAAATTGCTGGAATTCTGACGAAAAGCTGACTCCATGAGTGGAAATTTGAGAAAATTGCAACATGATGACACAAAAACTACGTCATTTTCACTGGCGATCAGAAAAGTAAGAACTTTACGGTATGCAGGCGAAACTTTTCTCTTTCGAAAAATGCCTTATTTCTACATCATATAATTCTCTTTTTTAGGTTTAATTTATGGCATTCATACATACCATATGAATAACATTACATGATGTTGAATACTATTTTATCTTATCTTGCATTTCGTAAAGCGTGGACAATGTATTAGCACAGTTATGTTGCAGATGACTTTTTTAAATTTTACCCAAATTTTAAAAACCTACACGAAACAATCGATGCACATTGTACGTTCAGAAACCAAAAATGCATCCTGTTTCCGTGAAGATTTTGTCGCTTTCGTAAATGAAAACATTTTTGACGTAACTTAAGCGGAAAAGCTTATTACCTTTACTGAACTCTTAATACAGCAGCACACTTGTTACATAAAACTAACGTTGATCTCACTGCCAATTCACACTAAATAAATAACTAATTTTATATTTTATTTTTAACATAGATTAATTGCATAGTGTCAAATTCAATATTAAACAAAATCTGAAATCGTTTCTAGAGCTCTTGGTCTTGTAACTGGAGTAACTGGAATATATATGAAAAATAAATATAACTTTAACATATAAGTAATTTATATGAAATATTCTAAGCACACCGGATCCCGTTATTCGGAAAGATTCCGCAAAAGCCATGGGAAGAAAGAGCAATTAATTTCATATTATATTTTGTATTTCTTGCAAGCGCCTTTGTTATGTACATGATTGCAATATCATTCTCGTACGCGATGCTTATCCTATAGTCTCTGGTGATTTATTTTGGATTTTCATTTCATATTCCTGGCTTTTCATACTTTCGAAATTTTGTTGCTTTGCCCATGTTAATAATCGATTATCATTTCGCATTACGGCTACCAATTAAATAGTTTTCCATATATATTTTTCCACGTTAACGACGTTAATCTGCCTTTTTCTAGTTTAAAAAAAGAAACGCCTACAAAGTTTTACTGCTTCAATTTAGACACACAGAGGTGTTAGGTAAATACGCAACCGACAAATTGCTTCCTTATGAACTCCGAAGCAGCACATACGTTAGCGTGTAATGTGCTTCTCCGGATAATCTGACAGCAAAACAGAAGACAATGACGTGAAAATGACGTCACAAGCGAAGGAAATAAAATGAAAAATATGCAGAATTGCCTGAAAAACCTTCGATTATTTTTAATGCGCAAATATGTTAAAATTCTATTTGTTTCATATTTAATGCGTTTTCACTTTTTTGGGTCTTAAGAGCTGTAGAAATGAGTGGTTTCACTTAATTATTAAATTGAATAACTTAAGTGGCAACAATGGATTCCGTTGCTACGGAAACTGTAGCAGTGTTAAAAATAGAATATGAAATGATTTATTTATGTTTACTTTGCTAGAACTGCCATTTTGGCGTAATTAATGTCGGCAGTCGATGGCAAATAGTCAAAATGAATCACACATTAAACTTGACAATAAATGCAATAATTTAAAGGCATTACCAGCTAGTCTTACTGGGTTTAAAAAATATTCTCATTCATCTCAAATATTCTCATTCATCTCATTCTCTCATTCCTCTCAAAAATATTCTCACATCTCATTCGTATTTATAAAGACTTCCTATTTTATTACACCTTGTTTGGCGGGATTAAAAAATATTTTCTATTCATACGCTCGTAACACCAACTCATTTCAATCGGGGCATAGAATTAGCAATACAAATGAAAAAGTTTAATTTTCTGAAATTTGGCGGGGTTTCCCTAACTTAAATCAATTTATTTAACTTGATGAAAATCATTTAAAATCGCCTTAATAACAGCATTATTTCTGAACAGAAAATTAAAATTTCAGGCTAAATTCAAGTAAAACCTACACTTCTTTTTAAAAATACTATTTCTTTACGCTCTCAGTAAATTGCGCCAAGCCTAAAACTGTGCAAACCACTAGAATCCACTTTCTCAAAAATCGGCATATAAGCCATTTTTTTTTCGCCAAATTATAAAGTTATACACTTTAGTCTCTGAAATTTACAAATCATTTTTCTTTTGCGTATAAAAAATATAGAATTCCTGCTCTGATTTCCCACGCAGACGATATTTTAATTAAAAAATAACCTAGCAAATATTCGAAACAGGAAAAAAGTATTATTCCTTTATTTTTAATGCAAGAGTGTAAATCATTTAATAAATTCGCCAAACATGGCAACCTCGATGCTTATTTCTCACATTTTCACTACAGGGGTTACAATCGCGGAGTTGCGGAGAGCAAAAATTAGTGTTTTTGACGGGTTTTTTTTATCAATATCCCCTAAACTAATTCGAATTTCGAAATTTAAATTAGCGGAGGCTCTTTCTCGAAATTTTCCGAATAAGTGGACACCTGGATCGAAACTCAACTCCCAGCCGTTTAGGAGGAGATGATGCTACACACACACACACAGACAGACGCGCACAGATTTTAATAGTATAGATTCATTATTAATGTGTTTAAAAATTTTACATTATTTTAAATTATACTTTTATCTGTTATAAACATATTTATTTCTATTATAATAGCTCAGTTGTACTTTTTGTTACGAGTCTGTTAGTTCTTTTTTTTTTTTTTTTTTGAAGTGCCTTCACGGCACTGCCTGTAAAGGCAGCCTAGTACCGGTGAGATACTCTACCAGCACGTGTGTGTTTGCTGGGTAGTTTAGAGATAGTGCTAAGTAAATTTGCTGTTTTTGGAAGTTTTGGACTTCGATCCTTTTCTTAAACTAAAAATAATGATAGGCCTTTCCGGGAAGAAAATAAAAATTTTATCTTTGGTGAAATTTATATCTATATCAATATTTTCTTTTTAAGTGAAAACTTCTTGAGGCACGTTGGGCCCTTTTGGGATGGGGAAAAAGCTTTAAATTCGCGTGACCGTCACGCTTCCGCGTCATCGTCACGCTCAGATACATATGGGGAAAAAGCAGGGCCGTAGCTAGACGAAAAGTATAAAGGGCGCTTAAACTTCTGCTGAGGGTGCCCATAGACGCACATGCACACACACGCCCCCCCCAACACACACACAAAAACACACATATTTAATTTATAAAAAAAACCGGCAGGAATAAGAACTGGACTGACTCCATTTAAATGAACATGCAAAATTAATGAATAATGCGATTTTGCATTGTACGAACCTTTTTTTATTATATATATTGATTGTTAATATATTGCTGTTTTAATCGTGCGTGTGTGCGTAATACATGTGTGTGTGTGTGTATAGTTGAAAAAAACAAAACAGAATACAATCTGTTATATAATTCTATGAATAATCAAGGTTACACTGGCGAATCAAGTTACCCTCGAAGCAAGGGTACCCAAGACGATGAGTGAATCGTGAAGTATTTTAAAAGGACACATATCCATTTTATTCATTTTTATTTAAGTAAAAATTACATATACTGGAATAATAATAAAATATGTCACTTTTCAAAATTTTGTAAATATGTGTTTATAAAAGAGTTAAAAAGCCAATTCTCCAAGAGAAGAAACATCTCAATAGATAAATGGAAACTTTACATTTACATATAATCGGGAAGAAATATCTTTCTTGTCTCGTCTAAAACTTTAACTAAATGTTTTAAACACTATGTATTATTTGTTGAATAAATAGAATTTTGAATTTCTTTTTAACATCTTACAAGATGAATTTTTTTTATATGATACCTTATAGTTATCTTTTCACAGTAAAACACTAGAATGCAAATACCAACAACAGTGCAAATATTGTTATACATGATTACTAAAATGTGTTTAATATCAGTGATTGAGGTAACTTATTAAATTTCCTAATTACTGGGCTAAATATGCAGGGAGCAATTTTTTAAAGTACAGAACTAAGATTTTAGAATCTGTGGTAAACATTTATTATTAATAAAATGCCAGACTAGACGAAAGAAAGGTAATATCAGCACTACTTATTTAATAACTTAAATATATTTGTAGGATACTGGATGAAGAAAGCCGATTGAATTAATTTTTGAATGATTAAAATTTATAAATTCATGTACAATCACTCAAAAAATGTTATCAATATACTGTATTATATACAGTGTTATTAAATAAAAATAAATTCTATTATATTTAAAAACTTAATAAATTCTATTATAATTGTATTTTGAAAAAATATTTATTTTTAATTGAAGATTAATAATTTAAGAACTTTTTTTTAAGAACTGGAAGCTTTAAATGTTTAAAAGACTTGCAATTAAATAAAAAAAACCTCGATATATATATAATTATTTCAATACCTTTAAACTTAATGTATATAAACTTAACTTAAATGTATATAATGCTTAATCTTAATATAATAGTTAATGTATATAACTTAAATGTATATTATTTATTGTTCATTAAATTAAAATAACTGTACACATATATAGTTCTCGCTGTACATATTTATAGTTATAGATCTGGTATATACATTTTTCCTATAAAGAACATCAGTTATAGTATGCGTATCTTTAAAATTTCCTAATTCTTAAATAGGAAACACACAGCATTAAAAATCTTGATTATTTTTAGATAGCAGATCGTTCCAGAATGTAGCATTGCATTACAATGTAGGAAAAGAAATTAAAACTGTCCCTTAAAATTAAATTTCAAAATACTTACTAGACATGCTTATCCATAATTTAGGAACTTATGTATTTAAAAATCACAGAACAGTATTTGAGTGCGCTTGTAACGTTTGGAAAAGAGAAATATATACAACTCGAACACTTTTTGAGGTGGTTATGCCACTGAAAATGGTAGATGGCCAAAGTGTGCAGGTCCCGGGTTCGGGTCCCATCGCGCGGCTGTCGATCTAACGGTCTAGAGTTTTGGTAGGTTTTCTCCAGATGTAACGTGAATACGCGTTAGAACCCCTTAGAAAGTCCTCTTACCAAGGCACCTCCTCCCTTGGCAGATCGCCCTAGTGTAGCGTTGCCGAAATCACACACAATCACAACCTTTTTCTTAGAAACAGAATGCACACATATTTTTCCTTTTTTGTTTATAAACTTAATCTATACATATTTTTATAGTAATGCAATAAATAATACCCATCAAATTAAACTGCCGTATAAAAATCGCTGGTCTTAGTCACAGCAAAATTTATCACATAACAGCAGAAAAATTTACAAATCCGAAAACAAATTCCAATTAAAAACATAACATCCTTAACATTTAAATCTAGTTATAATTTCACTAAAAAATATAATAGAGTTGATGATTTCCTGTGAATAACAGATCTAAATATCATTTAAATAAGATTAATTTTAAAATTTCTATACTACTTTTGATCAAATTAATTCTTAGAGAAAATTTGAAAAAAAAAATTAATTTCCCTCCCCTCTCCACCAACATAAAAGAATCATACAGCGAAAAATATACAAAAGAGTCCAAGATTTAAAATTTACGACATAGTTATAATTACTACAAATATAAATTATTATTAACAGAATTTAAACACTTTTAGTACTGTCGCAGCCGCCTGTGCTTCTTTTCGTTGAAATGTTTCAAAAATATATTAAAATCTATATTTTTTTGTGGGCTGCTTTTGAAATGCTAAAAGTATTAAATTTAAAAGTCTATTGTGACTTCAGGCTCGTATCCAGGAAAACAACTTGGGGGGAGGGGGGGGAGCAAACGGTAAAAAAGGCTGAATTTTTCACAAAAAGACTATCATTATCATTTTATTAACAAAAATGAAAATTTCTGGGGGGTCCGGACCCCTCGGACCCCCTAAATACGTCCTTGTGTGACTACATAGATTCTCTTTGTGGTCTATTCAGTCTTGTAAGTGCAAAAATGTTGACTCACACAATGCTGTATTACTGCCAAGAGTTCTCACTGAGGCAAGTAAGAGTGCGAGTCCGAAAAAGTAACTTTTTGCTTGCATATTTCAGCAGACTTATCGTAGTCAGTACTTCGCTGTTTTTAAAGAAATTTTTGACTACGATTATTTCTTCGGGTGAGGGGATTTTAATCCCTAATGTTTTTAAATATTTAAGATCGTCTCGATGAAAATCAAATCCTTCCGCCTTTGAAATTTCGTTTAAAGATGCTTTGAAATTTCTTTGATTGCTTTGAAATTTCGTTTATCAGAAAATCTTCTTCGAAGCTCTGCTAATAAAAGATCAATTACAGAAGAACATTCCATTTTCATTTTACATGTTTCATCTTCAAAAGCATTTCAATGGAATTTGTTTCTCTGAATTTTTCCAAACTTGAAATGACCGCATGAATTATTTTTTAATGTATCATTTAAAGTCGTTTCACGAGCTTGCAATATTTTGTCGGCTGGGAGTAAAATGTCTTGTACTTTCGACATAAAAATTAAGCAAAACCTAAATTCGATAGATTTTACGGCATGCAGCCATTCAAATCCCTCTTGTAATCTCCACTTATTTCTTTGTTTTAGTTTTACTTTTTCTAATGCTTGAATAATTTGTTCATAATTTTTAATAATAATTTTAGTAGTTATTCCTAATGACCACACTCCACTTTGTTCTAATAAGCGTGCTAGTGGTTGACCATCTTACAGTGGCGCACCCAGGATTCTCGTTTAAGGGGGGCTACAGCTACAAATACTTTATTGAAAAACAATATTTTGAATTCGGTTATAGTGACTTCGATTATAGTTATAACTCCCTTATAACGTCAAAATTTTCTGTATCATTTGCCCGTAGAACACAAGCCCACTATCGACGTACCATGTTATAAAGTCATAAACAATTATCTGATATTTTCATTGTCACTGTAACCAAAAAATTACTGTACTAAACACCATTGTAAAAAATTACTGTAGTACATGTGTCTCACTAACTGCAAATATTTAAAAACCAACGTCCTTTTTAAAAGTACTTTAATATAATTTTTAAAGCATTTAAATACAATTTTTAAAACATAAAATATTTTAATTCTTTTGTAACAGTGTTCGCAGCTTTTCAAATCTAAATCTTCGGGAGAGAGGGGTTTAGGGGGGGGTTCAGATCTAAATCTTCGGGTCGCTTTGGGGGGGGGTTTAGCCCCCATACCCCCCTCCGTGGGTGCGCCTATGCCATCATATAGTTTTGATAGTGGAACACTGCTAAAAAAAATGCTTGATTTCAGTTACTTCACTAATGCATTTTATTACAACTAAAAATGAGATGAAAGCAGTGAGTGAACGTAAGGGATAGCTTTATTTAAATGGTGTTTTAGAAATGCTTGAACACCGCCTTTTTCTCCTGCTCATCACTGCTGCTCCATTGTAGCACTGGCTAAGCATGTTGCTACTATCTAGTCCGACCGAGGTCCTTAATAGTTTGCAAAATTAATTTACTTAATGATTTCGCATAGTATTCTGTAGAAGTTTCTATTGCAAGTATACTTTCAAAAGTTTTTCCATCTTTTAAAAAACGTGCTCCAATTGCTATGGTTTGTCGATTATTCTTGCCTCGTGTACCATCTACTAAGATTGTAAAAAAGGGCGACATCTGCTTCAAGTATGTACTTTACAACACCGTTTTTCACCATATCAGCCAATACGTCCATTATGTCATTCAGCATATCTGGAGACAAATATGTTGCGTTAGCGGGTATATTTTTAGCTATTTCTGAAAGTTTTTCATCTTTATTTTAAAATGTGAATTCAAATAACCTTTTGAACAGTTCACTATCTACAGACATTTTTTTCACTGTCAAACGTACCTCGAAATGGCAGTTCATTAGCAGCAAGAAACTGGATTTTTTTGGGTTGTTTCCTCTTTTTGTCTTTCTCTCTCTCTCTCTCTCTCTTTCCCCACTCACATTACTAAATCGTCTTACCATAAGGCAATACTTTCCTCGATTTAACATCGCTGCTTGTACTTAGACTGGTGCAGAGGGGCCTTTGCCCCGGGCCGGATGCACCATAGCATACTTATGCCAAGGCAAGCGCAAATGCTCATGTATACGGAGGCACGTGGGGACATGAATCTCCTTCTCCCCCCGGTCTATTTCTTTTCTGTTCTCTTTCGTTACGTATCCTCCTATCAATTTTTAAAATGGGGCGTGAGGTCAGTGCTATATGGATTCCTTTAACTTTATCATAAAGGATTATTAAAGATTGTCTAGACTTAATTAAAAAAATTCCAAAAATGTTTCATTTCTTAGATAAAAAATACAATGGAAAGTTGTGAGACGTCTAGAGGGTGCTCAAATTTTTCCAGGGGGCGCTGAGCACCCTTCAGCGCCCCCCTGGCTACGGGCCTGGGAAAAAGTGTATTGTGACGCCATAGCTATACACCGCGTGCTGAGATTTCTTCCTCATTTCTTTGAATTTTAGTGTTGCCATCTGTTATCATACGTATGAACTTCAAGTTACTTTTAACCTGCGACCTTCTAGATTCCGCGACTGGTATCTAATCGTGGACCCAAGGCGTGGTAGGCGAGTGTTCTAACCACCAAACGAGTTCGACTCGGGATGAGATGACGAAAGTTTGAAGTGATAAGTGTTCCTATTCCGCATTTGAAACAATAATGTATCTAAATAAATAAAATTAGACTTTGACTGTACACTGCTTGGTATTAAAAAACTTTGCTATTTCTATCCGTTTTAAGCATTTGGAGCCCCAGTTCGACCGTAAAAAAATTTGTCTGTCTTTCGTTCTGTCAGTGGAGCTTTTTTTATTCACATATCACGTAAAACTGACTGAAGCGAATGAAATAAAATTTGGTGACATGACAGGTGGTCACTCAACTTAAGCTATAGGGGCCGAATTTTTAAAAAAATTTAGATTTTGAGATTTTCCGAAAATTGCTTCAAACTGCGTAATTTTTTTTCGCATATCACCTAATAACGACTAAAGCGGAAGAAAAGAAATTTGGTGGCATGTGATAGATGATCACTCAACTTAAGCTATAGGCGACAGATTTAAAAAAAAAATTTTGATTAGATTTTGAGATTTTTCTGAAAGTCGTTTCGAACTGCGTACATTTTTTGCTTTAGTATGCATAAAAACTGCATATAATTTGCAAAATAAATACTTTCAGAATATTCAAAAATATCCACTTTTTATGTACAGCTGCGGAAAAAAAAGTCCCACTTGTACTTTTTTCGGCAGTCGTTCGTCGTACAGCAAAGTTACAGATACCAATCGTTTACGATTGACGTACACTTTAATTTGCTATGCATAAAAATTGCATAAGGGGCCATCTACATATTAAAATTCGCACCAACTTTTTTTTTCTCAATAGCAACCCCTAGATTTCACTTCATATTTAAAAAAAAATTAGCTCATTTTAACCCCGGACGCCAATTTTCAATAAATTTGGACAGAAAATGAGTGAGTTATGAGCATCCAAAATCCCCCTATGTTAAAATATTTTTTCATACTTCAATTCATATCTCATATAATATTGGTAGTAAGAAGCTGATTTTTATTAGTACTATTAGAACTAAACGACCCAAACATAATTTAATATTATTATGATTTTTAATAAATTATTAATATGAATTATGAATTATTAAATTAATATTCAAAAAAAATTATGAAAAGCGACCTAGTCAAATTTCGATGGAAATAGATGCAGAAATTAATATTACATGGCTGTGCAAAATTTCAATTTTTTACGTTCAGTAGTTAAATTTATATTAAATAAAATGTGTTATTTTCAGGAGTTAAGAGGCCATATATAAATTTATTAAGTGAAAATTTTTTGAAAATTGCATAAAATAAACGTAAATTAGATTTATTTTGTGCAAAAACACAGTAAAAGATACCAGTATTAAAAATATCAAATTTTGAAGCAAATAAATTAGAGGTTTTTACAGTTTGATAGGGATTCTATAAAGCGTGTATTGTTGCGTCCGCTACCATATTCCCCCAAATAAAATATTTTCCAGCTATAGAATTTGGGAATTAGATGCAGTAGATGTATGCCTTCTAATACAACGTCCTATTTCTGAAAAACTAACATCCTCAACTTTCCAGGCGTGAATGTGACCTTTTTTAATATCGGAAACATTAGGTCTTTGGACTTCCAGATACTTTATCAAACATTCAAAATCATGTTTTTCTGTCTAAATTTTCATCTAACTATAAATTAAAATACTGCCAAAAGTCTTAACAATATTGCACATTGCAGACGATAGTATTAAATGAAGAAAGTGAAATAACAAACACAGTGATAATATTGGGCCGGCAAAAAAGTAATTGCGTTTTTTACATGAAATTCAAACAAATAAATTTTCTATCAGGAAATCATTCTTCAAGTTCGACCATAGCTGCGTAATATTCAAGCTTGTAGTCAGAAGAGCAGAGAGCAGCCTCTAACTCCTGCCAACATTTCACCTGTCTAAGAGAACCATCAACGGAAATAGTCAATTTCAAAATTACAAAGATTTTCAAAATCGTGAGCAGTCATTTTGCATTTTTCCCTTAAATCATGTGTACGAACCAAGGAAGTTATGAACTCACGGGTCATTTGAACCACAGACTAAATATTCTATTCTACCCTTGATATTCTGAGAGAAAAAACTTTAAGAGAGATGGAAACAATATTTTCCTTGAAAATAATATTAATTTCTTTTAACTCTCGCGAGCGAAATTAATGAAAGGCTAAAAGTTCGGAACCTAAAAAATAGCGTTTTTCAATTTGCAGAAAGTCCCTTAAAAACGCGCAAAAATTAATTAGCAATATCTCCGGAAATTATCGTAGAAAATAGGTGAAAATTTATATTTAGGGTAATTTGAAGGTTTTCTTTCGTTTACTAAATTCAAAATATGGGGTTGCCATTGAGAAAAACGAAGTTGGTGCAGAATTAAATATGAAGACGGCCCTTGATGCAAATTAAATTAATAGTAAATTAAAGTACGCGTTATTTGCAAACGAATGGTATATATAACTTTACTGTACGACGAACGACGGCGAAATAAAGAGCAAGTGGGACTTTTTTTTCCGCAGCTGTACATATTGTGTACAAACTTTATGTTTCCGCAGAAAAGTGCAGACTTTTTCTAGCTAGGTAGTTGCTATAATTTTCGATTATTTATTTAAAAAACTGTACTTAATTTGGAAAGATATATAGTTATTGTGCAATAAAGTTAATTTCATAATGAGGAGAGTGTTAATAATTATATACTGTACATTATTTGAATTAGAATTATAAATCCATCATTCATTAGAAATAAATAGGATTACTGTTCATTACAACGTAAGAACAACAATTATTGCTAATTAATAAATTCACGTACATAATTATTAATTAAATCGAACAAAATCCAACCCGTGGTTGAAAATGTGTATCGCTGATGTATACCATACGCTATATACCAGTTGTGTAATATTGCGGCCAGTGCGCGCACTCCCTCTCTCTTTTTTAAGTTTTAAATGAGCACACAAATTGAGCGCGAAATTTGAAATGTAGTTAAATTAAAAAATAAGAAATTTCCGATGCTAACCCAGTGAAAATTGCATTAAAATGTAACAAACGTAGAAAAATATGTGAAATTGTGAGACTATCATTTAAAAAAATGTGCGATACCCTTACAGCCTTAGAAAAAACATTCAAAAATTCTTTTACAAAGAATTTCAAATGTATAAAAATGTGAATAAACGTTCAAATGTTATTTTTTAAAATAAAAATACCATAATGTGTGAAAACCTGTTTAACTGCATAAATATAAATTTTAGAAAGCTTGACAAGAAGTTGTCACTTCTTACGTGCAGTCCTACGAATAACTTTTTTTTTTTAAAGGTATAAGAAAAAAGTGTTAATTTATGTACTGAACAGTAGTGGAAAACATCTCACCGCTTTGTATGTCCTTTTTTGGCCGGCATGTTTTCCACCGCGTCCGTCCATTTCAACGTGGACTCCATAGATAATGTCGTAGAAGTTCTCCACAACGGCAACTTTTTTATAAATCATGTTTTCTCTTTGACCTCCTCCATTAGTCTGAAAAAGAATTTTTTTTTAATTTCATCTATAAAACGTAGTAAAAAAATTCAAAGCTCATTGATTTGCTATTGTAAAAAGTACACAGAACTTAGGAACTCCTGAAAAAAATTTATCTTTTGATTAATGTGTAATCTTTTGATTATCAAGCAAAACTTATTAAGGTGTCACCGAAATTTCGTCTAGCTAATCACTGAATTTTATTTACATGAGTGGAGTTAAAATTATTTTATTGAGCTAAATATCAGGAATCTTCAAGGAAAAGACTAAAGCTTACAGTTTGATTGCGTTACTGTATTTAAAATATTGCAGAATTTACTAGGAGAAAAATAGATGATTATGTAGAAAAGTCATGCACATCCAGTTTTAAAAATAAGTCACGAGAAAGTGCATAGTTTTATCTGAAACGAACAGAATTTAAATTATAAAACTCCTGAATCAGTATGTTTGTAGTTGTGTAGTATAAAATGGTTAATTTTATTCTGTTTACAAAAGATAGACTTATTGCATACTAAACACTACTTAAATGATTCTAACGATTTGCTATACAAGAATTCGTAATGCCTCTAATAACACTCTTCCGTGCTCCTTACACTGTTTTATTAAGAGGCATTGCAGGGGCAAATCAGGCAGGGCGTTTCCATTACCATCTCAGAATTTCATGAATTTTTTTCTTGTGTTGCCCTACCCAAAAAGGAAAGAACAAATCTGAAATATTTTTCATTTACTTCATTTAGTTTTAGAGTTATGGGGGTCAGAGTACCCCAGACGAGTGACGTAGAATTAATATAGGGCCATTTTTGCCACTTTATTGTCTCGCCTGTCACAGGCTCAGAGGTGCTTTACAGAATTTTTTCAATTTATCCTATAATATACCTTGGATATTAACATTTCAAATTGAAAATTCATTGGAAAATAGTCAGAGTTCCCAAATAACCCCCCCCCTCGAAATATCCCCAATTTCTTAAGAAATACAGTTTTAAGAATGCTTTAAATCTTGGCTCTGACGTGATACAGAAATTTTTTTTTCACAGTGCAGTTATACATCTTCGCGTAAAGTGAACCCAATGTTAAAAATTTTCGAAGGCCCCCAGGGCCCCACGGTATGGGGCCCCAAATATGGTCCTAAGCGCTAATTTATGGAATTTCGAAGCATTGGTACAGCTGAAGCCGACTTCCCACAGGAGAACTATGGCATGGAGATGTAGTATCAACATAGTTTCATATTATGAAAAAACATTTTTTGAAAGCAAACCTGTTTCCAAGAAAAATCCCCAAAATTATCTCCCTCTTCGGGACATTCCACTGACACGCATGGCAGCATTTCAGCATTACTTTTAGAAGTTTAATCGACTGTAGCAATATTGAAAATTAACTTATTCTGCATCTATCACAAATATATCCTCCATATATCACAAATAGTTCTTTCACAGGGGCATTCATAAGAATTACATTACGCTGTATGGGGGATCTCTGTAAACTACTGAACCGATTCGAAATTTTTTTTTCATTGATAGAAAGCTGCACTATTCCTGGGTATTATAGGCTACCTTTCAGTATGCAGCATAACTAGTTCTTTTACGGGGACACTCAAAAGAATTCTAATACATTACGCTATATCGACATCTCTGTAACTACTGAAAAGATTCTAAAGATCTTTCCACTGAAAGCTACACTATTTCTGAATAACATAGGCTAAAATTCATGCATGCAGCATAATTTACAGGAACACTCAAAATAATTCGTAAACATTGTCGTAACTGTCTCCATTCGCCAAATGCGAAAAATAAACTATCTAAATTAATTAACTTTACATATACCATGTCTTATACTTCATTTATTGTGTTCAAGCTCGCCTGCTGCATTGGAAAAAAAATACTTCATTTAAAATAAACAAAAAGTAAATGATATTGTGAATAAAAGAAATTGTCGAAATTCTACAGCATTTATTTCTGACTTGCATACTATTATACAACAAAATTCTCAAGGACAAATTATGAGGTTATTTACTTAGTTTTATTATAGAGTCTGTTGTATTGTTTTTATGAACTGCTTTAATACTTTTTATATTAGCAATCGTAAATGTAGTAACAGAAGCAAATTCATTTGGACAAAAAATATCCCGTCTGTAGTGACTGTTTTTGTGTCATCTCATCGTGGCCATTTAATGAATGAGAGCCAGGTATTGTATACAAATATTTCATTGTAGCAGTCTCATATACTTCTGATAAAGCGATGACCCTTCCACTGTAAAATATCTTCTCTTATTACACTGCCTGGTAGAGTTCAGCTCAATATTAGCAACTTCCTACTTTTTCTCTAGTCTACAAAGAAAATTATATGTAAAAGCAGGAATAATGTAAAATGCTGCATAATAAAAATATTTTATTTATAGAACATGCACAAATTTTTTATTATTTGAATTATTTTGAGTTTTCCTGTAAATTATACTACATGCATGAATTTTAGCCTATGTTACTCAGAAATAGTGTAGCTTTCAGTGAAAAGATCTTTAGAATCGGTTCAGTAGTTACAGAGATGTCCATACAGCGTAATGTATTAGAATTCTTTTGAGTGTCCCTGTAAAAGAACTAGTTATATTGCATGCTGAAAGGTAGCCTATAATACTCAGGAATAGTATAGCTTTCTATAAGTGAAAAAAAAATTTCAAATCGGTTCAGTAGTTAGAGATATCCATGCAGCGTAATGCAGTTCTTATGAATGCCTCTGTAAATGAAGTATTTGTGATATATGGAGGATATATTTGTGATGCATGCAGGATAAATTTAATTTTCAGTGTTTCTACAGCCGATAAACTTCTAAAAGTAATGCCGAAATGTCCCTATGCGTGCCAGTGGAATGTCCCAAAAGGCAGTACTTTTTGGGATTTTTCTTGAAAACAGTTGTGCCTTCAAAAAATGTTTTTTCATAATATGAAATTACTATGCTGATACTACATCTCCATGTCAATAGTTCTCCTGTGGAAAGTCAGCTTCAGCTGTACCAATGCTGAAATTGCATAAATTAGCCCTAAGGGCCATGTTTGGAGCCCCGTTTCGTAGGGTCTTGTGGGTCTTCAAAAATTTTCAACATTGGATTCACTTTACATGAAGATGTATAACTGCACTGTTCTATATTTTTTTCTGTATCACGTCAGAGCCAAGGTTTAAAGCAGTCTTAAAACTACATTTTTTATGAAACTGGGGGTATTTGGGGTCCCTTATTTGGGGGCTCTGACTATTTTCGAATGAATTTATTTGAGATGTTAATATCCAAATTATATTGTCAGATAAAAAGAAAAAATTCTCTGAAGTACCCAGAGCCAGTCGCGACAATAAAGTGGCAAAAATGGCCTTAAATTATTTCTACGTCACTCGTCTGGGGTACTCTGACCTCCCATAACTCCAAAACTAAAAGAGGTAAATGAAAAATATTTCAGATCTGTTCTTTCCTTGGGTAAGGCAACACAAAGAAAAAAAATTCATACAATTCTGAGGTGGTGATGGAAACACCCTGCCTGATTTGCCCCTGCATGCCTCTTAAACAAATAAAATTGTTTTAGGTCAACACAGTGTAGGAATGATCGGAAGTAAATAAGGAATGGAAGAATGTACATAGTCCCGCAGAGGCCTAAGCTCCGCTTAGTCTCTAAGCTCCGTTCCCATAAGAACACCAAAAGTGGAGCAGTACCGGCTTGGCGAGTGCTTGGGAGTTAAACCTCTCTCGTCTGGGCTGCTGTGGAACCGTATACGCTAATGGGAGCGGGTGCGCGTAAAATAGGTTCGTGGCTCCAATGTCTTCCATGTTCAAATGATACTTCTAGGGGAGCCGATTTCAGGTGCTAGGTTTCTCATCTGGAATTAGTTCAAAACTAGGAGACCCCGAGCAAAGTCGGACTTCCTCTCACTGGGGCTTATTAAAATGGAAGCCGTCCCCTTTCGCCAATCGTCATCCTGTATGGAGGATCTGACATTGCTTTGCGCTTGTCAAAGGGCATAAGAAACAACAGCAACATAATCTACATATACTACAAAATTATAACTTTTATTTGAAAATCAGGGACAGTCCTAGGGAAGTTAAAGAATCTACATACTCCCACAGTGGCCTAGTCGCTGAGCTCCATTCCCTTAAGAACACGAAAAGTGACGCAGCACCGGCTTGTTGGCGCGCCCCTTCGAAGATGGCGCCCAGATGCGATGCTTACCTTTGTTATCGTGTCCGGGCGCCCTTGTGTAAAATTTTGACAGTTTGTACATTTTTTTTTCAAAGTTTTGCTTAAACATCCCTCGAAATGCAATTGAAGAGTTATTTTTTATGTTAAACCCCCTTTATAAATCTACACGAACTTGGATATTGTCTTTCTTGTTCCATTATGCGGGAAAATGCATCACAATCCATGCTTTAGCACTTTTTGTCTTTATTGCTTCATTATGTCGAAAAGTGCATTATGATTCATGCACAGGTTCTATTTGTCTCTCATGCTTCATTACATTAACAAGGGCCTTATGCCAGTCCTATTTATCTGTTTTGTTCCATTATTCTGAAAACTGCATCATAATCTATGAATGGGCTGTATTAGTCTTCCTTGTTCCATTAATCTGGAAAGTGCATCATAATCCATGAGTGTTCTGGATTTGTTTTCGTAGTTCCATTATGTAAGAAAGTGTACCATAATTCATATAGGACGGCACTATTTTTCAGCCTTGATGCATTATGTTGAGAAGTGCATCATAATCCATATGTCCAGGAGCATAGCCAGGAAAATTTTTCCGGGGGGAGGGGGGATATGAACTTAAATGTGTATAAATAGACGGAATTTCATCTCTAATCCAAAAATTTCGGGGGGGATATATCCCGATATCCCCCCCTGGCTACGCCCCTGCATATGTCGACCCAATTTCATCCTTGTTTCATTATGCTGGAAAGTCCATTATAATTCATACATGGGCCCGTTTGCCTTCTTGTATTGTTTTGTTGGAAAGTGTATCATTATTCATGTTCCGATCTTCTTTCTTGTTTCATATATGTTGGTAAAGTGCATCGTGATCTATGCATGGGCTGTATTTGTCTTCCTTTATTCATCATATTGCTGGAAAGTGTATCATAATCCATATAGCGATCCTATGTCTATCAGAACTAGTTGAAAAATTCAAGAAGCGAAAAAACATTTGAAAACATATTTTGAAATTCGAAAAGTTAAACTCAAAATTCTCCACACATTTTACTTGTCTGAACTAATAGCACTCTATTGTTAAAAATCCATTCATAGGTCGATAAAGTCACGCTAAGACGGAGGAAAGTGAAAGTGATTCGAAAAGAATGAGGTAGTGCAAACGCTCAATCTCACGTTTTCTTTTCTTCTTTTAATCCAATTTGATTTCATTATAAATTCACTCGTAGATAAAGCAAGTTGTAAAGGCAATTACTATATATAAATAAAACAGTGTGTAAACTGTCCGTTTGTCTGTCTGTCTGTGTCTCGCGTAGCTCCGAAACGGGTGATCGTAGACCTACCAAATTTTGTACGGAAATTCTCCAAGACGGGTCTCGACACACCTCGAAGCGATTTTTTCGAAATTCGAATTAGAAAATGTTTTATTTTATATTTTGTCCGATTTTTAGCGATTTTTCTTGCGTAATACATAATAACGCCGGTAATTGCGCTCGCAAGAAAACGATATTTACATCATCGTATAGAGGAGAAAATCTTCTTTTAAAAACTATTTGTTCGGACTGTGTAACATAATTTGCAGATTTTTGGGAATTTTTCAAATAAAATTAAATTTGACGCTGACTTTCGTAAAATATTTTTAAAACTGCTGCATCTTGAATTCTACCTGTCATAACTTTTTTATATTTGGGCAAAAGACGGAGCACACAATTCGCCCACTTTTAAAAGAAGAACGGAGGAAAAATATAAATTACGAGAATTTTTACGAATTTTTAAGTAAAGAAGGATTTTCATTTCAGTAGCACCTCTTATAATTTTCGGTTTGATATCTTGCGGTTTGGTTGTCATGAATACAGTAACAATAATTTAAATTGCCAGTTGAAAAAAATAAATAAAAACGGGTCCCGCGAGCAGACGATTTCTTTGCTTGGCTCGATTTCCTTTTATAAATACTGGATTTATTTGTGAGAAGAAAAATTAAACTGCATAATCTAGAAAAACAATTTTAAAGCCTTTATAAATAGCGCATTCTTATCTCTTATCTCTTTTCTTTTTGTAAAGGGTTGCAAGAGAGGGTGACGTATTTTTAAAATTTAAAAAAAATGTCCCTTTCATGTAGTGTCTGAGGTATTTAATGCTAAAACGTGAACCTAAAAGACAGCATGTCTGAGGAAATAAGACATTTTGAAAGTGAGAAGTTCACTGCAAACGGTCCATTTTTACTTTTTTGATACCGAATGACGCTTTTTTTTTTGTGTGTGTGTCATTATACTGCAATGATCTCAGGTTATTACATATATGACGCAAATTTTAAGTCAAGAGTGAAATAATTTTGCTTTTTCTAGATTCCACATCACTGGAATTAATTCGAATGACACATGTGAGGAAATTTTTCGTTTCCTACCGTGCGAAGAACGGGCACGCAGCTAGTATATAATAATTATAAAAAAACAAAAAAGAAACTAATATGAATAAAAACAATTTGGATGTGTATATGCATGCATATATATATCTGGAAGGATTTAAAAATTATATAAACAAAAAAAAACGAGGTTCCTATATTGTGATTATTCTGTCCTAACAATATTTTTTTTTTAATTTATTTTTTTTTCTTATTTACTAGATTAATCTTCTGTCATACAATAACTTATTAATCATACTTTGTCATTAATAATAATCAATATATTTTTTAAACAATATGTTATATTTAACTTTGCTATACTATCTATTTTATTCAATCATTTTAATTTATTATTATTCTATATATATTTAATTATATTAATATACCTGGATACTCTTAAAATTTAATAATATTACCTTTTAGTATTTGGCATCTCCTATACATTCTTCTTTCCACTTTTACACTTTTATTTTGTGGCAACACCATTTTTCACTCTTTACAATTCTTAACATTGGCAACACATATTACTTGTTCAAATTTCAAATGAGATTTCCATGTGCTCAAGGTCTGGTATGTAGATTTATAATTGCTATTTCTAATTTTTGTTATCTTTTTGATTTCTTCTTTCCTTTATATAGTAGGGCAGGGCCGGGGCCTTCGCAATTAGTAACGGGCCTGCGCGTGTATTTTGATGAGCCATCCACAGAGGCCTACGGATGCTCGAGTCTTCACGTATACATCAGGCATTTTTTAAGCTTCCCAGTGCTTTCAAACGTTATTTAATGCAGTTTTAAGTAGTAATTGTGTTACTAATTCAAGTACGAACTCATGATTACTTTGTTTGCTATGATACATATTGACAAAGAAAACAGATGCATATAATTTGAAGGAAAAACAAAGTGGCGCTTACTCTCACGATTCACGATTGCTTATTTTAGTTTCACAAGTGGATATTTAATGTACTTTAAAATAACTAAATACACAAATGAGAAAGACATTTTTATAATGAATATTTCATGAACGTAGTCGTATTTCCTACGTTATTTTAAACAATTCAACATTAATCTTTAACAAATGATATATTAAAGCGCATTTCAGTATTTTCGGGATATCCTGTATATTGGAGAAAATTGATAAAATACACTCTATAGCGTGATCCCTGAATTAATTATTCTTTAATAAAGACATTTCATGTAGTATATATTATTCTTTTGTCGCTTTCTCAATCGAACTTAGGAATTGAGCAAGCATAATGAACGCTTGTACAAAATATTAACTACATTTGAAGTTTCTGTATAAACGGGCAAAAATCAAGGCGCAAGATTCACAAAACGATTACCTACATCTAAAGTTCTTTAGTACGACAAAAGTATAAAAAAATTGTTTTAAAATAATAAAATAATATAACATTTATAATACTTAGAATAATAAAATAGAATACTGTGACTGGGGAAAACAGGCCTCAATGATAAACTCCTTTTTAGGGATGGCAACTCATAAGCAGTCCCGTTACTAATTGCGAAGGCCCCGGTAGGGCCCAGATGTGTGGAGTTAATATCTTTTTTGATATGCCACACAACCGAAACCCTACTATTTGGTTTGCTCTAAATTATAATCCACTGTTTGTGGCCCCTGACGATGGTGACAGTGGTTATAATTTCCGTTCCATTCTATTATCACAATAATTTTTGCACTTTATTTGGCTTCAGAATGTGTTTCTAATTCTTGCTAATAGTTGTTATATTTTTATGCGAGATATGTCTTATTTATATTATGTTTTGTGTTTTACTTATTAGTTATAATATGTAATGTATATATAAAATAAGTAATATATATATATATATATATATATATATATATGTAATGTATAAAAAGGTAATTTGGGTTTTACTAGTTTGGGTATTGTTCAAGCGGGTACTTTCACTGTAAGTTTTGCTTTCCTGTCATACTTGCCACGCGCGCTCTGGAGCTATGTTTTATTTATTTTGTTATTTGCCAGACATCAGGCCGTCGATTCTGAGTTCTTTAGAGTGTACACGTGTCCCCACGCCTTTGTAGCCCCGGATGCAGGTCATGTTCATAAATGTGTGTGGTTCGATTAGAGATAAGAGAGAGGCGGAGTTATGTCATACCAGCCCACGTGGTGTGATGAGCGTAAATACACCCGCACATCGAAAATCGAGAGACTTCTGGGCCTATGTTCCGTATCCGGTGCCCCTTGGTTCTGGCGACATCGTGAGCGATGTTCAACGTTAGTAAAGTACCCTGCCGATGGTAGTTTGACTGGCAACCTTAAAGAAATGTGTAGAGCTTGGCGACGTTTTTTTTGGAGGAATGATAATGCGTCAAATATTGTAAATTGGATAATTTAGAACTATTGAAAGATGCGAAATTTCTTGCACTTTCGGGCATGCGTAATAGTTGTTTTTTAATCTAGCTACTGTGTATGTGTGACGTAAGCAGATGAATGTAACGAATTCGCTTGCTCAATTTGGCGTCACTAAGCTGTTAATTTGCGTTTTGCGCATGCGTTATTGTTATTTTTCGTTTTTTCCTGTGTCGTCTACTATTCTAATTTGCTTCAACTTGTACTAATGTTTTTTTTGGGGGTTCTCGCAGAGGGGCCGCGTTAGCATATTTTCGAGGGGGCCCTTTTGAGGCGGTGGCCGGACCCACTGATGTTTTTTTGGGTCTCGCAGAGGGGCCGTGTTAGCATATTTTCGAAGGGGCCCTCTTGAGGCGGTGGCCGGACCCACTGATGTTTTTTTTTGGGTCTCGCAGAGGGGCCCGCGTTAGAATATTTTCGAGGGGGCCCTCTTGAGGCGGTGTCCGGAGCCACTGATGTTTTTTTTGGGTCTCGCAGAGGGGCCCGCGTTAGCATATTTTCGAGGGGGCCCTCTTGAGGCGGTGGCCGGACCCACTGATGTTTTTTCGGGTCTCGCAGAGGGCCCGCGTTAGCATATTTTCGAGGGGGCCCTCTTGAGGCGGTGGCCGGACCCACTGATGTTTTTTTTGGGTCTCGCAGAGGGGCCCGCGTTAGCATATTTCCGAGAGGGCCCCCTTGAGGCAGTGGCCGGACCCACTGATGTTTTTTTGGGTCTCGTAGAGGGGCCCGCGCTAGCATATATTCGAGGGGGCCCCCTTGAGGCGGTGGCCGGACCCACTGATTTTTTTGGGGGGGTCTCGCAGAGTGGCTCGCGCCCCCTCCGAGAAAAATGTTTTTACACTACATAAATGGGGCTTTTATCAATATTTAGAAGGCTTTATACTAGATAAAATGAATATTCACTATTTGCGCCCCCCTCCGAAAGAGTTTCTTGTTCCGCCCTTGGAGAACATATGTAAAGCTGACGTCATAAACTTGAAAATCGTCTGGATTTTTCATCATATGTTGGTCTGGAAAATCGTTTTTTTTTTTTTTTTTAAATCAGAATCTGAGTGGCAATTCTGATAATTAAACGCGGTGCATTTGAAGTATAGAATTTTCATTTAGTGTTAATTGCATGAAGATTTGGTGTTCTTTGATTCTGAGTGGAATAAGATTGTGTTGGATTTTCCTTGTTTCGGGGAATTTCTTCGTTAGTATGGATGTGTGGAATATGGAATTTTTTTATATTTCGAAAGGAAAAGGAGAGGAAGCGATAATTGAGTGGTGTATGGAAGTAGGCTTAATAGCCAATGCGTATGTGTGCTGTGTATGTGGTTCGAATATGAGGTTGAGCAAAAGGAAAGATAGTAAGGATGGTTATGTATGGGTTTGCAGAAAGAAAGGCAATAATTCACATCATATAAAAAGAAGTTTGAGAGGGGGTACGTGGTTTGAGAGATCGAAATTGAGTATGATTGAGGTTCTATTAATAACGTGTGCATGGATTCAGCAAATGAGGGCTAGTTGGATTAAGGTTGAAAGGGGTGTGAGTAACAAGACTGTGACTGATTGGATGAGTTTTTGCCGAGAGGTCTGTATGGATGCTATTGTGTTCGATAGTGTTAGTGTGGGTGGAAATGGTGTGGTGGTCGAAATTGATGAGAGTAAGTTTGGAAGACAGAAGTATAAAAGGGGTAAGCCTGTGAAAGGAAGCTGGGTGTTTGGAGGTGTTGAAAGAGGGAGTACAAGGTGTTTTTTTGAGGTGGTTGAAAGTAGAAGTAAGGATGTGTTGCTGGAAGTAATAAAGCATCGTATTCTTCCGGGTTCTGTAGTGATCTCTGATTGCTGGAAAGCATATGAAACCCTAGGTGACGAAGGTTTCATACACTTTTCGGTAAACCATTCAGTGACTGGGAAACTGGGGCGCAGTGACAAGGAAACTGGGGCGCATACGAATTCGGTGGAGGGTACGTGGAACGCTGTCAAGCAGTCTTTTCTAGGCAATCGGAAGGTGGCCGGTCATTTTGATTCGTACCTTGCTGAGTATATGTGGAGAAGATTGCACAGGGGAAAGAAAGCACAGGTTATGAAGCTCTTTATTAGAAGCGTGTGCAAACTGTACGCTCAGCGAACGAAGGATGGTGCGGAGGGAGGGAGGGAGGATGAGAGCGAGAGTGACGAATCCAGGGCGTGCGGAAGTGAGGGAGAGGAAGAATTTAGTGTAGACGAGCGATCAGAAAGTGATGAGGAAAGGGGAGTTCCGGGTCCTTCCAGTAAAAAAATGAGGTGGGAAAAGTGAAGTAAGTGCTTGTTTAATTGTACTTTTTCTAATGTTTTGTTGTGGATTTGACTGTATTATATAGTGTCATTTACTTAGAATTTGTGCTTCTTTGTAAAAATTTTAGTGGTATATACTAGTGTTTATTCGTCACAAGACGGCGATAGCCGTTGGAGCTTGGCGGTCGCCAGGGAGGCTTGGCACCATGGCTGGAGCTTGGCGTCAAGGTCTGTAGCGCTCGCACTTGGCGATCGCCAAGCTCCAGCGGCTATCGCCGTGTTTACATGAGGGGCACCGTCTTGTATGATTTTACCGACTTCTGCCACTGGAACTGCTTAATTAGTCCACGCTGATTTTTGTACCCCCTCCCCTCTTCTCACTCTATGTTGTAACTTAAAGATAATATTCAATAAACCATATTATCTGCCTTAACTCTGGAACTTTACTGGAATATCTGACGTCTCAAATAGCCGACAGGATGACTGCCTGTGTGCCAATTAAAAATTTTAAATTGCAAAAAATTAACGCTCAATAGTCGGGAGACGGGGTACACTGCTTACCCGAAGATGCGGAGTACGCCGGAGATGCGGCGCTATGCCGGCTGCCTGCCGATCAGAGATACCCGACGGAAGTAGAACCAACTTGTCTCTTCGCCGACTGCAGATATCTGGGCTTCCTCATTCCCTGCTTTGATGAAAATACAATCGCCTGACCTCCCATCGAATCCTACCTTAAGCCCATCGAAAAAATTTGCGCTCCTGAGTTTTCCATAGCGACTAACGACGCTGATGCCGACATGTAAATTAAAGAAATCGGCGCCTCGTTTTTCATTTTTTTTTTCGGCACGTCCGCTGCTATTCTAAAAATCCGAAGGAAATCGACGAAATTTCACTGCCTTCATTGCAATCCAAGGGGCCCCCCCGAGGAACGCCTGGCCTCTCATGACAGCTGCGATACAACTCACCTCTTTCTTGCAGTAATTAGAGGGAGAAAAGTGTTTTGCCGTTCGTCATCATGCCGAATGTTTTGTTTA
This sequence comes from Cheiracanthium punctorium, assembly GCA_038373885.1. Lineage (NCBI taxonomy): Eukaryota > Metazoa > Arthropoda > Arachnida > Araneae > Cheiracanthiidae > Cheiracanthium > Cheiracanthium punctorium. Next base: position 162,483 of record JAWZYV010013142.1, on the reverse strand, counting down.
TGTGTGGTGCGCGTGTACAGCTTATGTTGACCAAACCTCTTTCTCCTGCCTGCCTTAAACTTGCGAGAGAAGATTTTTTTTTCGTTTTGTTTATTGTTGAAGAATGACGATTTCAATTTGTGGATATTGATTTCTTTCGTAAAAGTAAGCGATTTTTATTTTTAGAGTTGAAGTGAACATTAGAGTATTATATTTAAATGATTATCAGTTGTGTGTGTTATTTTAAAGTGCTATTTTAAAGTTGATAAAAAGAAAAAGAAAGAAAAAAAAATTGTATTGATATATCTGCGCTTGTTTTAATTAATATAGTATTTTCATTAAGGTAAGTTTACAATTGAATTGTGTTATTAAATATTTTATTTCAATTGAAGTTTTATACTGGTCTTACTATTATTAAATTAATGCTTAAATTACTACTGCATTACCTATATTTCCTGAAGATTTGAAATTTGAATTTTTGTTTTTTGTATACTATGACGTAGTTTAGATTCATTTGATTATTTACCTGAAATGACTTACCGATTGGGACTCTCAACTTGACACAAATTCTAATTTACTTGAGATTATGTCATTTTATTCACTGAAAAGTCACTTGAAAATTTATGATAAATTCATGCACCCGGGTACGATAACTTAAATGAAAACAACAAATACTTATTGTGTCAATGTAAATAAAAAAATTTCTTGCATTATATTAGGTTTGCTTAAATGTAGATATTTTATTTTGAATATTTACTGTGTAAAATGTTTGTGTGCCAAAATGATCGCATATTATTTCCTTTATTGAATAATGATGCTAACCATTTTTTTTTTCATGTAATAAAATTTAAATTTGCCTAGACGGTTAACTAGTAATAAAACCTCTGAGGAGAGTATTCGCCCTCAGATTGTTAAGAAGTACTAGTAATAACCAAATAAGAAAAGTACAACAAAACATTGCTAGAAATAAAAAAATGTCAGGTCACATAAATGCAGTACCTCATGCAGGCTATCATTTATTGTATTACCTAAAAAAATTCTTCTAGCAAGCGTTCCTGTTAATACTGCTGTTTCACAGCTATGGTTTTCGAAATTTTCTACACACTACGCACTTTTTTACATTGCCTTTACACTAAATAAATTTACTCCATTTTGCCAACTGCATTTTGCCAACTATTTTGTCAACCATTTTGGCACGTTATTTTCATTCCATTCACTTTATGCCATACAAGCCAAAGCCATAAGTATTTGCCAAAGAAAATGAATGTCATCCATGTTTATTCCATTTTTTTAATTATATTACTATATTGTTGAACAGTATTATTGTATCCCACCTAGGTTGTAAATATTTTACTTGTGATATTTTGAAAAAAAAAATTGTGCGCACTCATTGTTTTATTGTTTATTGTAAGATTTTCGTACTATTGCATCATTATGTTTTGTCAAATTTTAGAAACTGCATCCTGCCCCTCAAGTGTTGTACAACATAACTCCAGAATTCTAGCCAGAAAAATTTAAGGTGTCTAAACTTGAAAATTAGATTAGTTCGCAGTTTTAAGATTAGGTTGCAAGGACGTCTGACTCGCAAGTGAGAGACTGGCCACCTCAATGATATTGCTCGTCAGACTTCTTTTGCCGGGGGGGATATTGTAATGCATAAAAAGGTAATTTAGGTTTTACTAGTTTGGGTATTGTTCAAGCGGGTACTTTCACTGTAAGTTTTGCTTTCCCGTCATACTTGCCACGCGCGCTCTGGAGCTATGTTTTATTTATTTTGTTATTTGTCAGACATCAGGCCGTTGATTCTGAGTTCTTTAGAGTGTACACGTGTCCCCACGCCTTTGTAGCCCCGGATGCAGGTCATGTTCATAAATGTGTGTGGTTCGATTAGAGATAAGAGAGAGGCGGAGTTATGTCATACCAGCCCACGTGGTGTGATGAGCGTAAATACACCCGCACATCGAAAATCGAAAGACTTTTGCCACTGGAACTGCTTAATTAGTCCACGCTGATTTTTGTACCCCCTCCCCTCTTCTCACTCTATGTTGTAATTTAAAGATAATATTCAATAAACCATATTATCTGCCTTAACTCTGGAACTTTACTGGAATATCTGACGTCTCATATATATAACAGCAGAAACAGAGGGCGAGACAGTGTGAAGATCGAAAAACATTGAACGACATATTATACAAAAAGTAATGGAATGGAAATTATAACCTCTGGGACTCTCATCAGGGGCCATACCCAGCCTGAGATCAAAGACAACATAATAGTAGGATTTCGATTGTGTGGCATATCAAAAGAGATAATCTGTCCACACATTTAGGCCATATCCTACTATAGAACAAGAATCTAAAGCAAGAAAAATAAAAACATAAATATTTTGTAAGCATAATATTTGAAAAAACACTGCAAAACAGACATACCAAACAGGAACAATCCGGATCACATGGCATGAGACAGCAAATTTTGTTGTAAGAATGTGGCCAAAATCAAGAGGTGAAACACCAGCGTTGCCAGAAGTCGAATATGTAATGGTAGATTTAAGGTTATAAAAGTGTTGCCAGAAGCAGTAGTGTAAGATTATTTGACAGTGTTAAAATACAGGTATATTAATCAAATTAGAATAAAGGGATATTATTTAAATTATAATTATAGTTATTGAATTATAATAAACAGCTGGTATAACCAATTAAATATTTTTTAAAATATTGTATTTGAAACTCTAATGAATATATGTATATATTAGCTAAATGCATACATATGGTTTATTTTTCAGAAATTTATTCTAATATTTAGAGAGATATTTAGAAACTAAAATTAGAGTTAAAAATGCATAGTCACTGAATAGGAACTGCCCCCCCCCCTTCCAAATATATATATGTCTGCATATACACACCCGGAGTTTTTTTTTTATATATGTTTTACTCTTTTTTTATAATAGTGAGAAAAGCTTCCTGACCCATCCATCCATTTATAACCTTAAAACCAGAACCCCACCCAACCTCCAGTAAATTAACAAAGACAATAGACACATTACCAGCGTGAATTGTTTATAATAGATTTTAGGAACTTAGTAAGATAGTTATACTGTCTTGCAGTCAGAAAGAGAGATTTAAAATTGGGCACTTTAAATTCCTCTGTACATAGAAGATTGATTCTACAGCAATGATTATAGATGATGTTGCGGAATACTGATTTATGTAAGCAAGAGGAAAAATGAGTAAAGCTATTTACTTTAAAGCTAAAATCTTTTCTCTTATCGTATCTGTTGAAACATGGCCTATTGCTAGGTTTATAGAGGTACTTAAATCTAAAAAAGTAACAGAATCGTTAAGCATATGGTTTTTAGTTAATGCATGAGCAGAAGGATATTTTATTGGGAAAATAACGTTATTAATATTATTAGTATTTACTAGTAAGATATCATCTATATACCTTTAAATTATATGTTTATTATGGTAGTCGTTTTCATAGAAATATAGGTATAGATCTGCCAGGTAACTGGATGCTGAACGACCTCGTGGTATACCATAATTTTGCTGATATATTTTACTGTTATGCATGATATAATTATTATATATAATGAATTTAGATCGACTATTGAAATAATTCCCATCAACGTAGGAAGGTATCATAATATTATTAACACTATTTTTAAATAATTGATTGATAACATTGTAAAGGTCGTCAAGTAGAATATTATTGAATAAGTATTTAAAATCATAGGTATATAAAGAGGTAAAATTTCTAATATTACTTATGGTATTGCGAAGATCATAACTATTTCTTATAATTAATTTTTATATAATACTCATGTAGAGCAGATATCTTTAATAATTGTTTACTTGCTACAGTACTGTATGTATTAAATCCTATTGTAACTGTTATAAACTTCAATGGTGTTTTATGAAATTTAGGAATTAGTACAATGTAAGGATAGTTTAAATTGTTAAGCTGCAAATTGAGAAGTTTGTAGAAAGCCAGAATTTTTTTATTGCAGACAACAGTAGGTAGATTAGTGCAGGAACAGATACCGTTATTTACAATTGAAGAACCTAACAAAGTGTAGTATAAATGCATAATTATTGGAGGACTTATCTACATAAGTAATAATGAAGTGCTGCTTTAGAAAGTCTATGCGTGTATGAATACGATTATTAACATGAGTTTTGTGTTTAACATATTTAGCAATATTATGCTTAATGGTTGCAACTACTTTCACTTTCCATGATTGAAAGCTTCAAAAGGAGTGTTGTATTTCATGGCAGTGTTATATATGAAGGAATCTAGATCATAAGAAAACAGAGTTACTATGCCCCATAGTGAGAGTTGATGGAATCCTGTGTTTGGTGCCTTTCTGCACGAGTTTTTGTAATTGAATACCTTTTATTATAGCAAGGTCCCCAGTAATAATGTGTCCATAATTCATATTATTGAAGTACCTATAGTGAATTTCAGTGAAAATACAGGGTGGTGTATCCAAAGGGTTATGCATTTTAGAAAATGAGTTATAGTTAAATATTTTCCTTCCTATAGGTAGGGGACATTTAAAAGACTCTTTAATAGTTAAATTTTTAATGGGAAAGTAAATATGGATAGTGTATTGAATATTATTAAAATTTAAGTTATTTATTGCAAGATTTGAGAAAGTAACTTTTAGGTTAGAATTAGCAGATGTATTATTTTTATTGTTAGCCAGACTTACAGTTAGTGCAGTTGCTCGTGCAACGAGATCAAAGAATAGGTAAGAAAAATATCCTGTAATGTTAAGATTTGAGAAAATAGAAAAATACTTACTTAAAAGTTTCTTTTTAATGGAATTAATAAATGTACGTATTTTAAACCAATTGTAAGAACTAGTAAAGTAATTATATAATTTTAAAATAGCAGATTTTATATAACAATTCGAATAATTAGATATAATACTCTTTTTGCGTTTACCTCGGGAAGTTCTATATGTTTTATTATACATAGACATATTTAATGTATTATATACTGGAGAATATTTATTGATGTTAGTAGTGTTCGTATAATAAATTAATTTTTTATTATGTACTAATTGGTTTACACCATATGGTAACTGGTATTATATTTTATGAAGTAATTTTCTAAAAATAAACTTTCACTGGTGTTTCTTTTTTATAGATAATATAGTAATATTAATATTATTGAACCCATGCATATGAAAATGTTCGTACTCAAAATTATTTGCAGAAAGATTATATATACAGTAGCCCCCCCCCCTATAACACGGGTCCATACAACACAGATCCCTAGAACAGGGCGGAAAAATTGCAATCGGGTTCAATATAACACGTTAAAAGAAACTCGTATATCACTGTAAATTGAGACAGATGTTCTGATTTTATTACGCTTTAGCTCCAGTAATTAATATAACTTTTGAATGGCAACACTGAAAGAAATCATCGCCTATCCCAGAGTAATAGAAGCACAAGCCTTTCCTTTCGCGGGCCGCAACATATTCCTTCAGCAAAAAACATAGGATGAATTAAGGAGATCGTCAGCTTTTTTTAATCGTGGTGATCATTAAACGTATCTGAAAACACTTGGGTATTTTTTCAGTAGGTTTAGTAGCTACTAAATCTATCAGTTCAGTTACTAACTTAGTAAGTGGGCGAGGATACTAAATGTGAGTAAATAGGAATTAGGATACATTTAGTACTAAATCACGTGACCAAAACCAAAGGAAGTCAGGGAAAATGGAGGGATAAGTTTACAGTGAAGCTAGTAGACCAGTCAGAGCGTTTGTTGTTGTTTGTCTTGTCATGCTTGTTGTCAATGCTGCAGACCAGCTTTTCAGTTTGCACGTTTCCCCCCTTTCTTGGTGTTTGTACTCCTGTTTTTATCTTCTATGTTTGTTAATAAATGTTATATGGAATTAATAAATGTCAAACGGATATTCAGGGGTATAAGACCATCTTCGAGACTACAGCCAGAAACCCCAAGAAAAGTTCTCAATTCAAACAAACAAACAGTTTGCACGTGTTTAGTATCTCCGCCCTTAACTCTATTTGAATCGACTTTACTTAGTAACTAAATAATAGGTTTAGTAGCTACTAAATCTATTTGAATACAAGCCTAAGTATGATTAACTTTATTATATTTCAACTTGAGAAAGAAAACGTTTTATTAAAATAAATCTGCGAATTTAAACCCGATTTAATTTAGAGGAAGGGCATATCAATTATCTCTGGTGCATACGTAGTATCAAGTAAGCCTCATTTAAGTGAAATGGGAAATAAATTACTCAAATAAGGCGTGCAGCGGTTGAATAGCGTGATTTACACACAAGATGCAGCATAGCTCAGGACCCGTACAACACGGAACGTATCTACGATGTTATAGAGGGGTCTGCTGTATGTGTGTGTGTACAGTACAAGGTGGTCACGGAATTAAAACACCCCTACTCTGAGCTCTCTACACCCCAAACTACTAAAGGCTCCAAAATTTAACATAATTTTACGAATTTTCCGGGCAACCCGCTGTTCTTGGGCTTAAAATAGTTCAAAAATCGTATTCTACGCGTCAAATAGTTAAATTTTTCCTTTTGTTGCATCAAAATCGGTCAACTAGAATCGGAGATACGGAGGTTTCTTTTACCCCCATTCATTTGTATGCAGTTTCTAGAAATCTCGAGAAATATTGGTCGTAGGCCTTCGGTAACTTCACTTTTGGGGACTTATTTTTGGTGCCAAATTTGGCGATATTTCGCCTAAAGTCGCCAAAGTTGGTTTTTCTGCATTAAAATCACATAATAGGCTAATGAATCAGCTATATTTCTATGACGTAATAAAAATTCTCGCTTTATGTGGAATCTTCGAGAAATAGATTCTTCTGAAAGCTCCTTGTAGCTTCTGCCTCTCCTATACAAACAAGCGGGCTGCCCGATAGAATCAGTGTGAACTGAGCTCCCGTCGAGTGAGTATTGCTGTGTTACGCTTTGTATTGACGCTACAGAAGCGGTGTTTCCGTTTACTTTTCGAAGCTGATTTTAAAGTGCTGTGTGTAAATTCTTTATTACTGAGTCTTGAGGGATTACTTGCGATATCTCTCGTATATTTCCACTGAATTTTTGCATGTGGAAGTGTTTTATTTTGTGTGAGAAATATAGCATTTGCGAGAGCTTCATATCTAAGCGGACTGTTAAAAGCACATTACTGTTTGATTGTGCTTGTGAATCTTGTACAGCTGATTGTTTCAAAGTTCTAGAAGCAATTAAGTTCGTTTTCCATCCTGACGAGTGGACTCTTTACTAGAACTTTCTATACCAACTGAGCTTTAGAACGACGAATCCAGGAATAGCAGAGTTTGCAACATGGTGAAACGGCTTACGTGAAAAAAAGTTCCAGAAACACCGATAGATGACTCTGTACAGCAGGGATTATGCTGGAAAAACACAAATAATCACAAGAAACCAAATGCATGCGATGAGGAATTTTTTATTTTAATTACTATAGCTGATATTAAAAAATAAGATTAAAAATTTGAATAAAACCGTCATTGCAATAGCAATTTCGCACTGTAAGCACAAAAATTTGTATAAACCCTTGGTTTGTAGGTACTGTTCTAGGCATAAAATGGGATAAAACTGGAAAAATGTCATTTTTACCAGCGATGGCTGTCATGCTGCCAGAACGCACTTTGCCTGTGAAGTTGTTCTTCGAGAGTTTCGTCGACTTAATCCCTTGAGTACGGATTTATTTGAAGAAATCCTTGTGTTTGGTACGTCCAGGGGCGGATCCAGAGAAACCATCTGGGGGGGCTCCGTTTTTCATTAGGATGATACATTGATTTCCCAATACTTTTTCTCCCAATGTATAATTAGACATGGTATATCACAACTAAATAAGTATGTTGTCTGATGCAAGAACCGTCGAAAGAAAACTCGGAAAGGGGGGGGGCAGAGCTATCGTGCGCCCTATACCGATCAAGTTAAGGCCGATGCTCATAAGCCACGTGTTTTATGCGTTTCAATGAACAACGGGACTGATACGGGAAAAAAATGTTCCGTTGCTCTCTCCGTTGAATAGGAGGGACAGGGTTTTCCCCAGACAGCACAGCAAACTTGCATCAAACTTGCAGCAAGCTTGATTTATCAAGTCAATAAACTTGAATTAAGCTTGACAATTTCAAGCGTGTAAGCTTAATACAAGCTTGAATCAAGTGTTCAAGTATACACTTGCCCAGATTGCATTAAGCTTGACATAGCAAGCTTAATTTCAAGCTTAAAAAATTTTCCTTAAAAAAATTTCTTAAATACACAAGGCGCCCGTCGGCGAACTCCCCAACAAATTTTATTTTTCCACGCATTTTCCCCTCTATGCTGAAATTCCAAGTTATTTTAATCTGTTTCCATCAAGCGTCCGCGGCTGGGATCGAACTTGGGACCTAAGGGTTGGGAAGCCACCATTCCGCCAATCTGCCTCGCGCTAGCGTGACTAAAGTTTGAAGCAAGGGCGGATACAGGGGGAGGGCGCAGGAGGCGTGCGCCCCCTCCGAGAAAAATATATTTACATTAGATAAATGGGCTTTCACCAATATTAAGTGGGCTTTACACTAGATAAAATGAGTATTCACGATTTGCGCCCCCCTCCGAAAAAAGTTTCTGGATCCGCCCTTGTTTGAAGTGACTGTTATGGTTGTCACGCCGTTTTCCGGCGAGATCGATCAGTGGCCGATGCCGATCTGTTTCTTTTACTTTTCCATGGGATGCATTAAATTTAAAATAATGTTATGTGTGATTTATAGACTCTACTAATAGGGAAATAAGCATAATATAAACTTAAAAGCAGCACACGTTTTAAAACTTTCAATATCGCGACACTCATGTTGGGCAATACTGGCCAAAATCGAGACAAACGACTCATTTTGAAATTAGCCCAGTAAATTTAGGCCAAAAAAGGGGTCGATATAAAAGAAATTCATAATGAGCTAAAATTTTCAGGATTAGCTCCTAGATATGTGTAGAGTGAATCCTGAAAAGTCTCAAAAATTTTGATGTCGGCTTCCACCCAAAATAGTTGATCAAAGATGGCGGCCAAATAATTTCGCCTTCTGTGATGTTTCTCCGCATATTTACGTCAAAGTGAATATTTTTCGCTTCTAAGGAATCCATTGAAGTCAGCAAAGATGCCAATAATATAAGCTTAGTTTTACTCAATAAAGAAATTATAAAAGTACGGTAAAATTATTTATTTAAACTGAAATTACATTTAGAAAAATAAAAATCCTCCGTCCCTTTGGAGTTTTCACCTACACTGTCCCTTTATTTAAGGTCGCCTTAAATAAAGGGAAAGTCCAGAGAGGGAAATGTCCAGATGGATTGCTTCATGTCCAATGAACAACAAAGTATCGGAAGTCTTTCTGTGAAAAAACTTATGTTTGCTCAGAACAACACGTCGAATTTCGGCCTTCTAGACAATCCAGAGATGATTCTGATTTGAATAAGCTATCGGAATGGCTTCTGCTTCACAATCCTTTCGATAATCAATGTCCTAAACATTTGTTGATGAATATAGCTAGCGGATTGGTTGCTGATGACAAAACAAACTGTGACAATGCAAAGAATGTTGGTGAAAAATTGCTGTCTTCAATTATAGGATGTTCATTTGGGGAAGTTAAACTTCAGTGCAAAAATCCCAGAGTTATACCAATCTCTGCCACAAACAACACATTGATAATAAGGAATTCAACTGTTATATTCAATCCTCTACAGTTGTTTACCAGGATTGTTGCTGTACTGAAGTCGAATGAAAATTTACGAGATTTTCTCAAGTATGAATTGGCTCCCCAACCTCCCTCCCTCTTTGATGAGGTTTCCATGAGAAAAAACGTTAAATCAACTTTAGCTGGTATCATTGAAACAACTGAGCCTTGTGTTGAACGTCCACCAACTTGTTCTTTTATCGTAGACGGAGGATTTATTTTGCATGCATCAGTTTGGGATGAGTCTGACACCTACAGATATATATGCCTCAAATAGGTTAGATTTGTGCAGAAACATTTCTCTCCATGTCAAGCAGTTGTTTTTGACGGGTACGCTTATGCATTATCAACTAAAAGTGTGGAGAGACAAAGAAGATTGATGACGAAAATGTCTGCGACGATTGCTTTTGACGAGAACATGGTGGCCACAACCAAGCAATCCATTTTTTTACGGAACTCCAAAAACAAGTCGAGGCTTATTCGAATGGCTATTCATGAAGCCTCAGAAAAGATATTCATGAAATATCTTTTTGGGGGAGAGAAAGTTGATTCTTTAGATGAGCTGCGATACATCTGATACAACAAAGAGGTAACCAAAAATCTCTCTTCAAAATTTAATAAGGGCTACTTCCAGGCTGAAGGATTAACTGTCCTAGAGGCGGATGATGATGCTCATACATTAATCTGTTTAACAGCAATTAATGCAAGTGAAGAAAGTTCTAGATTAGTCACAGTAGTAGGTACTGATACAGATCTGTTAAGAAATCTCATCGCACGAAGTAACCCTGAAAAACCAGTCTTCTTTCTACGACCTCGGACATCCAGCTACGAAGAAAAATGCTACGACATACCAAAAATACAAAAGGCACTTGGCCCAATGAAGGATTCCATTCTCTTCCTGCATGCAGCTACCGGATGTGACACCACATCAGCAATTTTCAGAAAGGGGAAATCCTCAGCTTTTAAATTGGTAAAGAAAAACCATGAGCTGCTTCCTTTGATTTCCCAGTTCAATACTCATAAGCTTAATCCCAAAAAGGTTATTGAAATTGGCGAGATATTCATGAAATATCTTTTTGGGGGAGAGAAAGTTGATTCTTCAGATGAGCTGCGATACATCTGATACAACAAAGAGGTAGCCAAAAAGCTCTCTTCAAAATTTAATTTGGCAGTTCTTCCTCCAACACGTGCAGCAACTTCACAGCATTCACTTCGAGTTGGAACAACTTAGATCCTACTGAATGGGGAGGGTTCATGAAAGAAGGGAGATTGAACCCATTACCTTCAACACTTCCAGCAGCTCCCGGAGAACTTCTGCAGCCATGGGCACCGGCAGAATTTTTTCCAGGGGGGGGCAAAGATTACTCAAGGGGGGCGGGGGGGGCAAAGACTACTTTAACGTATGGTTACCATGTTAGAAAGAGAAAAAAAGCAAGGGAAAAAACACTGCATACAAAAATTCAGGGGGGGGGGCATGGCCCCCCTTGCCCTATGCCGTCGGCGCCCATGTCTGCAGCTAATCTCTTGTGAGTGCAAAATAAGATGCAAGGGATTGTGTCTAACTTGGGATCTTAACTAAGATGCAAGGGATTGTGATGAAAGATGCCAATGCAAGAAGGCAGCTCTCCAGTGTTCTAGATTCTGTGCGTCTTGCGTAGGAGAGTCATATTCAAATTCAGTTCTTCCTAGTAACGGATTTGAAGACGATGAGAACGATTACTACGCTGGATGAGTATCAGTCTGGTATTTTTGTTTTAAATTGTATCATTTTTTACAAAATTCTTAGCTTATTTATTATAAGTATCGCTATAATGTTTTATTATAATTTTACTTTGGATTTAAGATTTTGTGCCTTGTAATAAATAAACTTGTTCTACTTTTTTGACTAAGATTTATATATAGAAAAATGGAACATCTACCATTTTTCAAAACAAAATTTTGAAAATAATCCTCACAATTAGGATTACAAAAATATGCGAAAGACTTATAAATAGATTCAAAAGTACGAAGCAAAAGAGGCGAGGGGAGAAGGAATTTCATTCATTTGACGACAAATAAAGGAATGTAAAACTCATTCGTTGCTATGTCTATGTTTACATCAAAACAATATCTAAGTAGATGTCACAGAATTTTTCAGAAGTAAAAAATATTCATATATGACTTGGAAACAGAAAAAAACACCGGAAAAGGCGAAAAGTGCTTGGCGGCCATTTTGGATAGAAACACACATGAGAACTTCAGAGACTTTTCAGGTTTTATTTTACTAGTCATAAAGAGCTAATTCTGAAAAATTCAGCTCATTATGAATTACTTTCATATCAAACCCTAAATTTACTGGACTAAATCAATTTCGTAGTATAATTGTATTTTATTTTGAAGAATTTCCATACTTGGAAATATAGAATCTTTTTTTTTTCAATTCTATGGTCCAGTACAGTTATGACTGATGATAAATTGTTTGTTATGTGGATGTGGCTTTCCAAATCAAGCAGTAATCAAGTTGTATTGAAGATGGACAGTTCAAATGACTTCTCCAAGCCTGCTGCAAGCTTAAAATGAATTGAACTGTCAAGCTTGTATTAATACGTCAAATTCAAAGAAATGTCAAGCTTGATTTAAGCTTATGTGCTGTCTGGGTCAGTTTAACACATTAATCTTTTGTTGGTAGATCCCGACTGGTCATTTAAAGTCGTAAATTTCGCCAGAAAAATGTCGCCTTAACCACTGTAGTGACGACAAGACGTGGCTAATCAGCAACGACCTTTATTCATGTTGTTGTTCGCGGGCCCTACCCATTAGCATTTTAGTGTGCACAGAGTATAATTGCTGAATGCATTATTGAACCCATGTCACAGTCACCGTGCAATATGCAGTGTTCATAGCATACATTTGCGCATTTTAGGATGGCATTAAGTTTTCCAGATTAAGTAATTCCCATCCTTTTCTATGAGGATTGTAGAAAGCCAACGTCAATTGCTATTTACAACTATTACCATTATTACCTGCTATTTACAATTTGAGCTTTCTTTTTAAAACCAGACCACCTATACATTGCCAGGCACTCGCTTTGTCTGATATCTTAGAATATGCTTTACTTTTATAATGAGGATCTGTACCCATACGTCTGGGTGGTGTGGACAACTTATGAGAGCAGTTGAAAGAATGAAAGCTGTATAAACTGCGGAGGGTTGAATTGTTCGTCTATGCTTCAGCATCACTTAAGGCCGATGCTGATTGCCGCTGCGTCTAACGTGACTGCAGTGAGTAAGAGGGCATTCTCGTCGGGAATTTTACGACTTTTTAATGGCGATTCGGGGTTTACCGATAAAATATTCTTTCTTGACTAAACCGCAAACTCCGTCCCCTATAAAATGGAGAGAGCAACGGAAGATTTTTTCTTCCGTATCAGTGTGCCGTCGTCCATTCAAATACGGTGGAACCTGCTAAAGTGACCACCTTGGTCAAACGATCGTCTTTCTGTAGTGACAACTTTAGTGCAATTTCGCTTTACAACTATCACACTTTACTACTTTGTAAGGTGATCGTCTTTATAAGGTGACCAGTTTTGTTCTTCCCAAGGGTAGCAGGGCCGGCCCAAGGGGGGTGCGAATGTAGGCGATCGCCTAAGGCCCCGCGGTTATAGAGGCCCCGCTCCTGAGCCATTTTATTGCTATCTCATAAGACATGATAGTGAAGAGGCCCCGCTCTTGCGCTTCGCCTGGGGCCCCCGCACGCCCCTCAGGCCGTCTCTGAGGGTAGTCCCATTAGACAGGTTCCACTGTATAAATAAAACTGGGAACTGTGATCCAGCCACTGTGGCGATAGCGAGCCAATAAAATTTGCCTCTTCTTCTATTTAAAACTAAAAGCTCTATCATTTTTGTAAATAGAGAAATTATGTTTAGTCCACAAGGATTCAATAAGTATTTGTGAAAATATTCTATATATATATATATAGTTGGCTCCCCAACTAAGACTTTCAAGGAACCGTGAAAATGTGAAAGATCGTCCTTAAATAGAGATCTTCCATAAACAGAATTTGTAAAATAAAAGAATAACATTTCCCCTTACACTTTGGAAGGTGCCTGGTTCAAAACCAGTTCGTGTCCGCCGACCTAACTGTTCGGAGTTTTCCGTGCTTTCCTCTGAAACTTGGAGTAAATAATTGTTAGGAAAGACCCCCACGGAGTGCACCCCACTCATCAGCTTAGATTCCATGTGCAGATAATTGGCCGTAATCCTTCAGCACACCAACCTTTTACACTTTACATTCTTAGGACTGTGAATATTTTTCTTGATATATTGGCCTGTTTAAAGATGTTACTTTTCTTATCATTATATTGTTCTATTTTCCAAAAAATTACCTTTAAGTTACCTTAAAAAAAGGTAGTAAGAACAAGCAATTCAATAAAATTAGGTTTCAAGAAAATCAAAATGAGTCAGTTGTTTCATTTTTCGCCTTCTCGTTATTCTTTCTTCCAGATTTTCTCAAATGTGACATGCGTCAGGTTCCATTTTATGAATTTTTCTAGCTAACCAGCCGAAGCCTGAAAATTTTCCATTCAAAATTTTTCTGCCAGAATAACAGCACTGCAGTAGTTGGTTGATTTTATTTTATTTTGGTAATACGAACAATTATCTAGGCCGAGTACGGGGTGCCCTACGTGGGGGTTTTTCTAAGGGGTCTTAATCCGTATTTTTTTCAGAGGTTCTAATACGTATTCAGGTTAAATCTGGAGAAAACCATCTGGAAAAACTCCAGATAGATCGACAGCCGCGCGGTAGGCCCAAACGCGGGACCTTCACACTTCAGCCGCCTATCATGTCGAGTGTCTTATCCACTCGGCGATGATGGGGTCTGATTTTTGATGGGCCCAGAAATTAGAATGTTGGATGCTCTTGCTTCATGCAACCATTTGCATGCAGAAGTGCCTTGGCAAACTCTTCCAATCGCCCACATTGACTTTTCGGCCATTTGAATTTGGATCCCGAACTAAATTTTTGTGCTGCTTCAAGAATTTTCTCTTTGCTTCCATGGGCGTAGCCAGGGTGGGGCAGCTGCCCCCCCCCTAAAATGAGCTAGTCATAGGGTCTGATTATGACAAACCGGGCATTCTCCGGTTAGACTCCATGTCCTGCCCCCCCTAATGAAAATCCTGGCTACGCCCTTGTTTGCTTCTAAAATACCTTTAAGAATACACTCAGGCAGTTGAGACTGTCTTGCGAATTGTGTTTTGACATTTCCCGATACTTTTTTCCCACTCTTAAAAAAATTTCCCCTTCTCCCTGTATCTTAAGATGAAAAAATCGTTGTTAAACAGAAACGACATCGTCTTTGAATAGAAATTTTTTTACGTTGGAGTTGCTGGAATTTTGAAATATCGTCTTTGGAAAGAGATCGCCTCTAAACAGAGAGTCAACTGTATATACAGTGCTACTTTTTTAAATTTCAGTTCAAGTGAAAATTTACAATTTATTTTAACTTCCCTAATCCATAGTGTACTTCTAGCTCTGGGGGGGGGGGGGTCGAGCCCCCAGAGCCCTCCCCGTGGATCCGCCACTGGGTACGTCCAGATATAATGTCTATGTCTAGATATCGAGTTCAGGTTTAGCCACAAGCGGCTAAATTCGCGATTCTGACTGGAAGAAACACCCTCCTACATCTGTTACAAATCTCGTATCACGGACAAGAATGTGCATGTTTAATTTTGTCCCAGTTATCTTGGGCAAAACGTACTTGTCATCCGTTACTTAGAGAAAGCAAGTGCATAACCCAACGTAGTCGTCAAATGTACCCTAGGGGCTAAAAATTTGCAAAAAGGACAATAACTTCCGCAAGCTCTCAGGAGAATGATTCCATGATTTGAGAAAAGTGGACATCCTGGGCTTCTTCGATAATTCACCGGTGCTTCCGGTTGTGACCATTCTTTGGTTAAGTGATGTCACGGTAGTCAACCTGTTATAACCGCAATAACCCACCTAGCTAGCAGGGTCATTCTGGTTGCGGTCTGGTCGCACGGAGCAGACAACCACTACAAGACCAAAAACGTTTTAGAACGCTGTTATTTTTAGGAATCCGCCCAACGCTCCGTCTTTTCGAACGCTCTGACCATGCACCGGTGCATGGCCGGTGAATTATCGAACCCGCCCCTAAGGACCGTATTCACTAAACCTTAAACCCTGGTATTAACTCAGGAAAGCGAGCTACTTCAAGGGTTAATGAGAAAATGGCATTCACAAATATAAGGGTTACCCTAACACTTGACCCTAACTCCAGTTGCAAATTCTAAACCCGCAGTTTTGGAGGGTTGACTCGGAGTTGTAAACACGGCGGATTTTAGGGTTGTTTTTATAGATTTGGATATCTCGAAAATTTGCAAATACTTGAATAATTTGTCTTTTGAAAGACGGAAACTGCTGTGGAAACCAGCAAGCAAGCTATAAAAGTAGCCACAAGTGGTCAGAAAACTTTGTGCAATGGTTTCAAAAACTCTTTAGAACGACTATATTTTTTCCCGTAGAGACTACAGGCGCCATCTGTCAGTTTTATTTTGGTTTGCTTGTTTGACTTTTTTCATTCCCTCTTATTTTCTGATTTAATGTTTTTTTTTTGTTGTTCAATTATTGTTTTATGTTGAAAATAAATAAGTAAATTCTGATCTTTCCTATTTCTTTTCTTTTCTCTTTATTCCACAGATGGGGGGCGATTTGGCCCGAGTACTGTGATTCAACTTTTTTTTTAAAATTATTATTATTATTACAAGAAACGGAAGAAAAATATTTACATTGAAAGGATTAATGATTTAGGTGTAAAGGATGAAAAACAATATTTTTGTTTCACTATAGTGTACTTTACTTTGGCATAGCGAATTAAAAATTTTTCACACAAATGTGTGAAAAAAAAAAACCGTATGTATCAGTATTATAGAATTTTTTAAAGACATACAGATTCTATGTATAATATATAGAGTAAGTATATAATGATTATTAATATAAATGTATTATATAATACTCAAGTACATTAACATATACACATACATACTGATTTCATCATAAATTTAATTAATGCGTATATATACTTACATAATATTTTATTATAATCAAAACTCAAGAAATAAAAATCTTGCATATAAAGTTTTTAAGCATTGTTTTGAAATATTCCAAAACTTTAAAATTCTAAACCTTAAAAAGAAGAACATCAAAACCGTATAAATTAATTTTTGTCTGTTAAAAAACTATGAGAATTTCTAAATTTGAAGAGAATATAACAGACATGAAATTCATAATTTTATTTATAAAAAATATTGGCTGTAATTTTGTATTAAATGTTTAATCAGTGTATCTTTTTACAATAAAGCTAAATTAATTTCCACATTTTAATGCGCAGTTAACATAAAAATAAAATTAAATATCATGAAGGAAGTGCGTGTGTCTGGTGCTGGGTTTGATCTCGCGAACATTAAATCTAGTTCACCTCTTCATTCAATAATTATTCTGACCAATAAAAGACGAGCTTTCAAAGCTGGGTGCATTACTTGAGATAAATGCAGAGGCAGGTAACCCTAGGTGAAAATAAGTTGGTGAATATCGTTTTCAAGACGTCTCTTGAGACAAACCGGCCATGCAGGTTTACCAGCTCTCGCAGTTATGAAGGGTTACTCACAGTTTGATGAATGCGGCCCTTAGAGTTCAGCCGGGACGAGAACGCAAACAGACTCGTTCAGATGTTGCCACAGACATTGTTGAGCAATCAAAGGATAACAGTATACGTGTAATAGTATATGTGCGTAGGCCAGTGGCGCCGACTACGTGGGTGCTCCGGGGCTCAAGCACCCACTGAAAAAATTCTGTGGGTGCTCCGCACCCACAGAAATTTTAGTGCCAAGTCATACTTTGAAGTTCGCAGAAAGGGCTAGGAAAAGACGTTTATGTAGATGCTTCGGGCTTATAAAAAAATTACGTTGGATGCTGAGCACCAGCAATCGTCTGATAACCCCAACACAGTGATGTACAGTGTACACTCAAGGAGGGTCCCCCCCCCACGCCCCAATTATGCCATTACGTAATATGAATATTTGTAAAGCATACTGAACTTTTTGCATTATTTCAGTACTAAAATGCTTTATTTGCTTATTAGTTGTGTGATATTTTAAAAGTTTAAAAGAAAATCTTTAATGAGGCCAAATGTATGTGGGTGCTTCGGCATGGACGTCCATATGAGTACTTTAAGACATGGAGGGAGGGGGAGGGTTTATTTCTTGCATTTGTAAGGTCATCGGCAATTGCGCTTTCAAACATTTTAGTACTGAAATAGTGAAAAAAAGGTTAGATAATATAAAAATGTTCACTATACCGACGGCTAGAGGGAGGGACCCGAGCCCCCAACTACTTCCCTATATGAGCACCCATGTCCTTTATAATTCAGATGCGCATGAGGAACTTCGATGAGACAATCACTGGCGTAACTATAGGGCGGTAGAACGGGCAAAAGCCACGGTCCCCCGGCCGGAGGGGGAGCCTTTCCCAAATAGAAAGCTAGAAAAAGTGAACAGCAACATGTTGGTTGAGATTCTGTACAACGAGGAAGGACCCTATCCAATGAATTCATTACGGGCCCTAACGGTATAGTCACGCCACTGATGACGACGAGTGCTTTGCAACTGCATAATTCGAAAATAAAATTTTAGTGGCGGACGGTTGGGTTTTTTTATGTAGTATGTCAGATCTCAAGCACCCACAGAAAAGTTTTCGTGGGTGCTAAATACTTGCATGTATTTAAAGGAAGTGCTTAATTTGCATGGGAGCTCAGCTCCACTACTTTTTTTTAACACTAAAATAACTTTTTTACACTAAAATAAACTTTTTTTTAACACTACTTTGAAATTTTACACTAAAATTAAAATTTTAATTACCATCGTAATTGTTTCTGTTTATATTAATTTTATTACATTGCAAACTAATACAGAGGTAACAGAAATTCACTTAATAATACCTTAAATTAGGTAATTAATTTTGTAAATTGCAATACAAAAAATTAGGGCTCTTGCACTTTTTTTGGATAGAAATTAAACCCTGTTTAAAGGCAACTGAATGACAGCTACTTTCAGCTTATCGCTGTAGTTCAGGAAAAAAAAAAACATGAAATTTTGGTACACAAATAAAAAAAATTAATTATGTCAAGTATTTCAAATTTTTAGGATGTATGTTTTAGAAACTGCACTATACACTGAAATGAACAATAAACCTGTATCATTTACGAAACTTTTAGAAAAAATTCTTAAAAATCGAAAATTTTAAAGAACGTGTTATTCTTTATTTCGGTATGTAGTGCAGCTTATAAAGAATCATCCTAAATGTTTTCGAATCCTTGGTGCGATAGTTTACTTTAATTTGTGTACTAAGACCGTTATGCAGGTTTTGTTTCTTCGGCATACACCCTTATGTGCCTCGGAACTGGAGTATTATAATAAATTATAATAAAATTCCAATAAGTAGTAACTTAGCACATACTCTAAAATTTTAAAAAGTGCATGAAAAAAAAAAGGGGGAATCCAAACAGGTAATATTTTTGCCTACTTAGAATAATAATAATTAATGTAATAGTTTCTCATAGGAGTACTAATTTAGAGGTGCATGGGGGGTCATCTTAACTTTCAGACATTTTAGCAGGAAAATAAATCTTAGAAGTTTAGTATGCTGTAAACATGTTTACTATCACCGATGACTAGGCGGGCTCAAATCTCAATCCCCCACTGCCAGTTACCTTCCTCTCTGGCGCCCATGGAAACAATGTCTTTCTAAAATTCAAAGCTTTTCCACAATGTGTTGTGTGACTCCCTACAGCTCCACAGGCAATGCCTTTGCCCACTGCAGCCGAAGTCCTAAGTGCCCCCCTCCTTTCTGACCCACAGACCTCATCCCAGAATCCTCGTCCTCCATGGGAAAATGTATGAATACAATGAGACTGTTAGCCCCGGAAAACGGAGAATTTGAGACAAAGCCGCTGGCTACAATCACAAGAAAGTTCATGCGGGAAAGATAACACAGGAGTTAGGTGAAAGACTCTGTGGAAATGTTTTGAGATAGTTCTAAAAATATTACTGCAGTATTCCGAAGTGAGTAGGTTTAATTGTTTTTATTGTAAATAGAAAACATCACGGTCTGTCTGTTTACAAGCACCTAATATACAACACTTTGTATGTCTCTGGAACAAAAAAAGATGCCCATTCATCAAAAGTGTCGGCGCTTTGGTGTTAATTGAATGAGACTGAGGTGAGGATTCTAATAAAGGTTTGTGTCACTTTCTTCTAAAGTCTCAATTTCCCTTTCTTATTTTTGAATGATTTTAGTGCTCAGTTATTTATTGAAAAGGATGGAACAGACTGTGGTCCGCACTAACATTTCGAGATGCCTTCCGTTCAGTGCCGGATTAAGACAGCGCGGGGCCTGTAGCAAATGTTGCCAAGGGGCCCTTAGTTCAGTGAAAGTTTTTTTTTTTAGTGGGGGGGGGATTTCACCCGCACATTATAGTAGTATAGATAAATTAACCAAGAAAATAAATAGTGATTATTATATTATTTTTTAATTTTAGTGTGAATTAATTAGTTAATGGAATTGCTAATGCTAATTAGATGTAAACAAAACTAAAACTTCCCACGTATTAGATTTGGTAGGGATTTAGTCTAACTTTTCCTCCCTCTGGGGTGCACTGATGTCTAGGTTTTGTCCGATAATAAAATAAAACAACTTTTATGAACTTACTTGATTTAGTAAGAGCAAATGAGAGCTAACACGAGGCAAACCAATTTCTCCTAGAAAATTGGTGTGCGGAAAAAATCCCCCTCAAAATAAAAAAAAAGTTTTTTTTTTTGGGGGGGGGGCGGGTAAATAGATAGTGAGTCTGACGTGATTATATCTACAACTCAGTTTTTTTTATGAATGTTCATGGGTATATATTTCGAGTTTCTAACATACCTACCCCCTTTCCCATATGCAAACATACAACTTGGCAAGTTTACATACACTGATAATTGTTTCTATAAATTTTTAGAACCTTCGAAAACAAAATGAACTTTAAACTTTGAATTTAAACACAGTTTTTTCCCCTCTAAAAATAAATACTTGTAAAATTATTCCATCATTTGGAAGGTCTTTACTAATACTAAGTTACACATTTTTAACGCCATTTGTTTAATGGGTTAATTCGTAAGAGACCAAAGTGACCAAACTGAGGATAAGCAGATATAGCGCACTATACTTCCACTATTCAAAATACACTGCATGGACGGAACGCATTCAAAAGGCACATGCGCATAGAGGGGAACTGCTACTTCCACCAACGCTTAGAGCACTTTTAAACGCGATTTCGTTCAATGTTCTATAAGCATGTGTGCATTACTTTTGAACCTAACCTCGTAAAAATGATCTAAAATATTTTGTTTAAAAATTTTT
This sequence comes from Cheiracanthium punctorium, assembly GCA_038373885.1. NCBI lineage: Eukaryota > Metazoa > Arthropoda > Arachnida > Araneae > Cheiracanthiidae > Cheiracanthium > Cheiracanthium punctorium. Next base: position 141,322 of record JAWZYV010013142.1, on the reverse strand, counting down.
CAATGTTTTCTAACAGAATAATCAATATAATAAATAATTAAAAATTCGGATAAAACGTTCATTATCGTATTACTTTCAAATGTTTTTGCAGGATATAATAATCTTAAATGTGATCAAGTATTTTGTGAGTTTCTTTGTAGAGCTAGGGTATCAGAAAACCCTCTTTATTTTCAATTTGCCTGGGGTTATGGCTTCCCAGATACCCCGACAGTCTTGGCTTTGTGCAAAGATCCTCCCCGTTCTAATTATTTTATCTGAACGAACTTACTGAATTTCGCGATCTTGACCTGTGATTTTGACCGGCCCGAAACAATTCCTTTATATTTAACGCGGTTAATTTCTATGTTTAATATGATAATTTATCAGAGTTGAGGTCTCAAAATATAATAAATGGCTCACATACTATATATTATTATCGCTTGAAATAATAATTCGAAATGCCTGTGTTCAAACATTGCAAAATGTAAAAAATAAAAATAAAAAATAATTCAAGCCTAATACTAAAAGCTTTCTAAAGATGGCTTACTCCCTACTCCTTAGACCTTCGAATATCGCCAAAGCCACCCCTCCCCTTTTTACTCTAAAATAAAAGCACTTAGGGACGGCCCAACATCCGATTAAATACCATCCTTATATCTACCACAAAAAGAAAAGTTAAGGTCCTATATTTAAATAACAATTATTGTTTCGTGTGGGAATATCTTTTTCTTTTTTTATGGTGCGCTTTTTTAATTCCTACATTCCTATGGACTTCGGCTCATGCAGAAGCTGAGCTCGCTTTCCAGAGAAAATCTTCATAAACAGCCACAAATATTTTCTGCACATAGTCATTTTGAAAAGTTTAATTACAACTTTATTTAAAAATTCATTTTATCTGTTACTGCAAAAGCCCCTGAAAGGATCGGGGCCGATAGGCTACAGCCTACTTACTTAATGAATAATCCGTCCCACTGACGGATTAATGCAATTTTGTGGGTGGAGGCGGTTAATTGGTAGATTCACATACGCATCCATTTTAAGGAAGTAAAATAGGATTGTTTACATTACTTTCCCTTTTCTTGAGAGGGGTAGTCGCTCCCTCCGACACCCACCCTTTAATTCGTCTTTGATCCGGCTCTGACTCTCTTCTTTCATTTTGGCATTTAGTTTTCTTTCCATGTTTTGTTTATTTTTGGATTCATTCTTCAAAATAAGACAAACTTGTAATATTATTGATAAGAAAATACTTTTTAAAGGCCTTACTTATGTGGGTGTCCAAGGGTCTGAATACCCCCTCCTAAGAGTTGCGATTTTTCTCAACAAAAAGATAATGATAAAGACTTTTATTTATTATTATTATTATTATTATTATTATTATTATTATTGAAAAATTTTGCTTTTCCCCCCATTTGGACCCTCTCTGAATTTTTTTTCTGGCTACCGCATGTTTTGTTCCACAGTGTATTGGATACACTCCTGTATAAGTGTCTTATTGCTGTCTTTAGAATACTCATTCAGTTTCACCTAGGTAATCAGTTGAATAAATATGCGAGCATTTAACAGCTACATTAAGTTAATGCATATTCTTTCAAGAAGTTATCTACAAATCCACAATGGATTTACAGTTCCATAATAGAGAATCAAAAACTGTCTTATAAAAAAAAAAAAAAAAAAAAAAAAAACAGTATGAAAATCTTAAACACTTTCACGTTTTAAATACGCACTAAAGTGCCCTAATACGCACTAAAGTGTATCATAATCCATGCGTTCTCCCTATTTTCTTTCCTCATTCCATTAAGTAGAAAAGTGTATCATTTTTCATGAGTGTGCCGTATTTTTCTCCCTTGTTCCATAAAACACATCTCGAATCGAAATCTAGCTTAAAATCGTGTACTGAATCTTCGCCTAGCATATTGCAACTAAAAAATACTTTCAAAATTTTAAATACGGTTTGGAAGGGGCATCCTAATCCATGAGTGTACCATGTTTGTTTTTCTTGTTCCATAAAACACATGTTTGGAATTGAATTGTATAACCTTGTGCGACTTTCAGCATTTTATTCTCTCCCACCTCCACGTTATCTAGCCAACACATTTGAAAAGATCATCACCGTGTCAGTTCATGTCTACAAAACCTGTCTACAAATCATGTATACATAGTCGCGTAGACAAAAATCTGTGATTGAACGAAATAGCAGCCTACTGCGAAACGAAAAAAGAAAGTACGAAAAGTTACGATAATTATATTTTGCTATAAAAAAAACTGGGAGGAGGGAGAAAACGAAAATTTTCAAGCTGAAGCCGCGGGGCCCCTAAAAGCGCGGGGCCCGTAGCATTTGCTACTTCTGCTATATTGTTAATCCGGCACTGCTTCCGTTTCATTTTCTGCGAATATTTTGTTCAATTTTTGTTCTTGTTTGACAAAGCGGAATTAGGTACTATTTGCTTTGATCTAGCCCAATGCTGTTTTTTAAAATTATACTGAAATCATGGGCGCATGAACACACATTACTGAAATGTATGTCTCTCGTAATTTTGCAAATTTGACCACTTAATGGTAGAGGGTAAAATATCTCTACTTCAGGGGGATGCTCAAAATCATGCCTCGAGCTTATATGGCCAACAATTCAAAATATTTAATTATTAACTCTAAGATAAACAACTTTTATTGTTCTGCTTTATTTTTCTGTTTGCATTTAAATAGTTACCAATCTTTTTTATGTGTCCTACACACATTTCAACATAGAAAACGTTGCATTAATTCATTCTGAGGAAATTATCTAGTTTTATTTTAAGGGTATAGTTTTTGTAATTTTTCTAATTTGTTGGGAAAAAAAAGAAAAGAAAATAGGCAAGGCTTAGCTGCAGCTGCTTATAGGGGTACAAAAATGTAAAAAAAAAAAAAAAAAAAAAAAAAAAAAAAAAAAACAGGAAATGAATGAGCTGAGAAAAAATACTATGAATAACATTTTTTGAAAATTCTGAGGATTTCAGACAGGGATGAGATAGATTAAACAAGAATAAAATTGATCGTGTATTGTTACGTTCGAAAACTCAATTACTTTTATACAAAATTTTCATTTACATGACAAGAAATTTGACTGATTGTGATATTATTGTTGCATGTTTTTTTCCCCCAATAAACGTAGTAATACACTTTTCTTTTGCTTTGAAATTTATAATGATTAGTTAAAACCAATCAAAATTCTATCGCTAAAAGTAAAAAAAAAAAGTGAAATGGTGTAATACACCTCTTTCAGGTCTCATTTATTATAAGGGCAAAGGGGGTGTGCGCCCAGGAATCCTCGAATTTTGACAGAGAATTTGCGTAAGGTAAACAAATTTAAGGTGACTCCAGCACAAGCAGATTTTTCTAAAAGAAGGGCATTTCATCAGAAATACTTCATTACTTTAAAAAGAATCTTGATTTTAACTGGTTTGCTGTTATCGTTACTAAGACACAACGGAGGAGACTTTCATTCTATGCCCAGCGTTGCTTCACCGTTGTACAGATAATCGGATGCCAAAATTCACACTATTCACTTAAATTAAACTTTGAATGTCGCCTTCAGCACTGGGAAAAAACACGCAATTTCGGTATATAAATACAAAAAAAGAAAATTAATTATCTCAAGCACTTCACAATTTTTAGGATGTATTTTCACAAGCTGTACTAGACACCGGAATAAACGAAAAATTTTGCAGAATGGCCACTCTTAGAAATATTTTGCTGTGCAGTTCCACGTTTAAGATTTTTTTCTGAAAGTTTCATGAAAGTTTTCGAATTTATTGCAATGTGTAGTGCAGCTTGTAAAGAACCATCCTGAATTTTTTCAAATCCTTGGTGCTGTTAGTTTATTTTAATTTGTGTACCAAAACCGTGAGGCAGATATCGTTTCTTCGATCTATACCCTCAGATATTGGATATTTTATGTGGAGCTAAAATGATTATTTGTATTACCCATTTCCCACTGGTAAAAATGTGCACGAAAAGTCAAATGATTGAGCAGTTACGAGCAAGGAAGAAAATAATAGGAAAAGATTGAAGGGTAGTTGGAAAAGATTCCATAAAGTTGGAAAGTGGATCGTTATTCATGAGTGTGCCGTATTTCTCTCCCTTGTTCCATAAAAACCCATCTTCGGAATCGAAATCTATCTTAAAATCACCTACTAAAACTATTTTACAATCTTAGCCAAGTACATTCCAACTATACTCCCCCTTTAAAATAAATTGTCGCGTTTTGGCACCAAACTTAGCGATCCTTTATCAAAAATTACAAACCGTGTGCGACTTTCACCATTTTATTAACCCCCCCCCCCCAATGCACTTTTAGGGCACCCACAGAAATTTTGTAAAGTCGGCGCCTCTGGCGTAGGCTGTAATAGTATACGTACACTGCAGTGTCACGACATTTGGGCTTTCCCTACAATACAGGGTAGAACGTGCTGAGAAAAAGGGTTCCACAATACTCGACACACCATCACCAAAATGAACCTTTAAACTGTTGGGCAAAACACTGTCATGCTAAAAAACAACCACAGTACAAGAAACTAAATTCTTTTAGTGTTTATTATGCATAACATCAATTTTAAAGTCACGTTTATACTAGTAGGTTGGAATGTTTGAAAACTTATCAGTAAAAACTCTTGAAAAATCCCAAAACACACTTTGTTCCGTAGAGTGGTGCGACAACAATGTTAGTGGCCAATTTCTCACTGCATTCTAGACAACAGAGTGGTAACAAGTGTGTCTTTCTTGAGTAGTTTATGGTATTACCACGTGACAGCAGCACCTAACAGAGCCGAAAGCTCTGCATTCCTTTTTCCGGACAAGTCCAAATTACCCTCCTCTCCTCCATGTTCAACAATTCTAGATCCTTTACACTGAATAGTTCGCTGTATAGAGAGCTCAGAGAAGGGGTGTATTTATTCTAACCTTGTATAAATTTGTTAAAAGTTGCTGTTATTGATTCAAGGCTTCGTGCAAACGACAATATGGATAATTTTGAGAAGCATCTTTAAACAAATTGAAATCACAAAAAGGACGAATCCATTTAAACTATGACTTAGAATATGTCACAGGTATGAAGTGTTTTATTCTGTTAGACCAATTTTCAGAAGTTAAAAATTGAAAAATTCACCAAAAATCAGGAAAACGGATTGATTTTCGGAATTTTGAAGTATCACGACATTTGTTATAGATCTTTTTTAACATATTCGTGCAAATTTGCAAGTCAGTAGGTCCAATGTTGCAAACTTTATAATATTTCTTTAGGGAAACTTTTTATATTTCGTAAAATTTGATATCTATTTCAACTATAAGATAATTGAGGCAGCTTTTAATTTTTTTATCCTGAAAAAGGAATTACTTTAAGTGAAAAATTGGAAAAAAAAACACTAAAAAATCAGGGAACGGATGGCGGATATTTAACATAACGGAGGGATTTTTCCAGCTCATGCACTTCGCCTTCTTTTAAGATTTCATAATAAACTACTCAAGTATGAAGAAAAGAGCTGTGTCATTTTGAATGGGAAAAAAATCGCCTCTTGAACACGTTTTATTATGAAAAGTTCATAATTATGAAAGAGGATTTTGAGACATTCCGCCACAGGCTTGGGCCCCTCAAAGTCATTTTATCCCTATGACCACTCCACCATAGGTTATGGAAATATTTACCACTTGGAAAGTGGTGGAATCAAAGAGGGAGTTGATTACCCTGACTTTTGAACCTAACATGAACCTAAAAATCTATCTAGTTGATTGAGTTAACACATCACTGAGTGTAGGCTGAATGTGTTCGCTCTCAACATTAGAAAGACTCCTTCAGTGACTTCCTTCAGTGAGTGACATCCTTCAGAGATTTTCCTTCAGTGACAAGTGTTGCTTCCATTTTTGAATCATTGAATTCTCCTGGGAAACAAAGCAACTGCCAAGCTTGACGCTGAGGCTACGGTGGAACATTTGAAGACTATTGTTCACAAGTAAAACTGGTTACAGAAGAACAGTCTTCTTCTCTTACGACTTTTCATTGATAAGAGCGAACAGAAAGATTCCATAAAAAGAATAGTATCATTAACTATGAGCGTAGCCATGGGAATAAGGTATCTATATATCCACCACCCTGAACTTTTTTCGTTAGTAAGTATGAACTTTCAAGTTTTTTTCGTCGAGAAATTTCATTTTATTTATATAGGATTTTATTATACATGCCCAGCCCAGAAATTTTTCCTGGCTAATCCTTTATTATAAGGCAAACAATCTTTCTTCAAATAGGACACATGTGTTCCTCAAAAGACAGTCCGCACAGACTTCCGCGCATTCAGGGACCAATTTGAAGGGATGGGGACCAAGGACAAAAGCTTCATTTGGGGACCCCTCTTGCGAAAACTTTCTTATACCCTTCAAGGTAACATATATCACACCATACAAAGAAGGATGTTATAACAGCATAAAAATGATTATTTAATCAAGATGTAAAATGAAATGCAATAGTTCGATAATAATATTATGTAGGATAACAGTATTTCAATACATTATTTAATTTTTAATCGTTAAGCCATCGTTGCTCGACCAATGTGTTCACTGTATTCATAAATTTCAATAAACCTCTCTCGATTCATAAGAAATCCACAAACATTCAATTGTCATTTTTCAGTGTAGTTATAATCGCGCACCAACAAACAAACGTCTTACGATATTGTCCAAATCTGATCAACGAACCATGAACACTTTCGGTGAAAAAATCGACAGGAGATGGATCGTGGCGAATCATTCATATGTATCTTTAACACCTCCTACTAATCTAGAGAAGTTGCTAATTACGTTTACAGCACAGGATCAGCTACGCTCAAGTGTGCACAAAAAGAGAGTTGAGGTCCTATCCCGCTACCTGTAGTAGATCATCCCAAAATTGAGTATTTCACCTTTCGTTTTGAGCTAATACGTATATCTCCTCAACCATGTTTAATGGTTTGACTAAATTCTTTCCCCTCCGATAAACAAGGCCTGAGCACTGAAAGACAGAACAGAAAATGGCAGGATTCCGTAGTCCCAAGCTCCGTAGTTCTCTAGAAGTTAAGAGTGTAACTTCGCTGGAAGGAAACATTATTTAAACTTTTGTTTTCTAACTAATGTTAACCAAAAACATTGCTTTATTCACAAGTTTAGATCTAGTTTTGGACATAATGTGTTTTATTTTGAATTTTTGATTTGGTAGAAAATTTATTTTAATCATATTTCTATCTAAACATTATTAATTTTTAGTGCATTTGAAAGGGTGAACATTCCCATGGAAATAAAACATGTGTTTGATAGAGCTATGAGCTTCAGCAAATTTTATGAATGCATACAATAAAAATTATTTTGTGTGTACTTAAAAATAATATGATTGTTTCCTTGCAAAACATTTTTTCTTTGGTGCATGTATGGTTACACCTTAATGTCGCACCACACCACTGTGAATTCCACTATGTATTATAAATTTAAACATAAACAAGCGATAAAGAGTATATTGGTGTATTAAATAACTTTGACAGAAGAATAATTCCCATCTGGGTGTACTAAGATTTAATTTTGAAACAATCGGAGGAATAAATTTATTTGTTCTGGAGTAATCTTAAACAGATTATGCGACAGTATCACTTAAAGCTTCCGTGTGTGTTATTATTAAATATTGATTTTTGCGGACTAACTCCATTCTATAAAAAAGAATTACTTTTAGCAATTTAAACCACAAACTTAATATGCTTTAGAGGATTTTTCCAGTATAGGGTCACCCAGGGTTAAGAGGGTAGCCGGGGTAAAATGGATATAGTTCCTTTTTTTATTTTATTAGACAGCATTTTTCTAAAATGAAAAAAATATGCTGAAAATGCTCACATAACTGGCAACATTTAACTCGGTAAAAAAAAATCGGTCAACACATTTATTAGGCTTAGCAGTCATTTTGTTTTTCAGAAGATAGCACATGATAAAATTCTTTTAATAAAAATTTATAAAAAGAATTTTAGAAATCTATTATTGGAATTTTATAGAAGATGTTTGTGTGATTATGGCAACACTACGCTAGGGCGATCTGCCAAGGATGGGGGGTGCCTTGGTAGGAGGACTTTCTAAGGAGTTCTAACGCGTATTCACGTTACATCTGAAGAAAACCTACCAAAACTCCAGACCGTTAGATCGACATCCGCGCGATGGGACTCGATCCCAGGACCTTTACACTTCAGCCGTCTATCATTTTCAGCGACATAACCACTGTGCATTTTACAGGATAAAGTTTATCCTAACAGAAAACTTGAAATTATGTAAATAATTTTAAGTTTTCAGATTTTTTAAACACATTTTAAAAGAAATCATCCCTTGTTCAAGAAGTTGACATCATAAATTTATCTATTATCGCTGGTATTAGCAAAAATCTAAGAAAGTCGCAAAAATATCTGGGCACAAATGGGTTAAGAATATTGAACAACTAGCTGCGTACCCGTTCTCCGCACGGTAGGGAACGAAACTTTTTCTTACATATATAATTTGAATTGATTCAGTGATTTGGAATCTCAAAATAAGCAAAATGATTTGACTCTTGGCGTAAAGTTTCTCATTCGTTATTCGTAAAGTTAGTATAAGTACTGACCTGAGACCATTGTTAATATTATGACAAAAACTATGTCGGTGTCATTGCCGATCATAAAAAGAAAAGCGTGACGGTTTGCAGCGAAAATTCCTAACTTTCAAAATGTCTCATTTCTACATCATACTCTTTTTTAGATTTAAGTTATACCACCTTAGATACTACATGATGTGGCGAACCGTTTTATTTTATAGTTAAATAGTTGTGTACCCGCTCTTCGCAAGGCAAGAAGAGAACATTTTCCCAAAATGTGATCATGACTACTTGTGACAAAACAGAATCTCCAAGAAAAAAAAGTTCAGTTACAGTCTTTTCTGTTGAAACTACCGCGGGATATATTAACGTGACGTAGAATTACTTAATGCTTAGTTAGCTGTGATGTAAGATGGTTGTTGTAAAAGGAATAGAACACTTAGTTTCACGAAATATTTATTAATGCGGTATATTGTGTTTTGATCAATATTGCCCAAGCATATCTACTAACTATTACTTATACTATCTTTTATTGATACCAATACAATATATTTTCGTTTTCCAGTCGTTAATACTTAATTTAAAGAAACGGCTTAGATATTTGCCACGAATGTAGTCTTTTATTCTTTGGTGACTTTTGCAATTTACGCATTAGTATAAACGATAATCATTTCATTTTATGGTTGCCATTAAAACAGCTCTCCATACATTTGTATGCTTAATTATTGTCAGATTGGCCTATTTAGCACCAGGGCCCTATTATCTCACTGGCAAATCGGGACTTTGCCCAGTGCCACCGGCTCGATATGGTCCCCAATTTCAAATGTTGTTCTGAAATATTCTTTTTCATAAGCATATTTTATGAAAAATAAAACAAATTTCATAGATGGAGGCCCCAAAATTCATCAATGCGCGGGGTCCCTGTTTGCCATAATCAGGCCCTGTTTAGCACCGCAAAATATTTCTTGCGTTTCGAAAACGTGCCCCGTTTAAAATCTCAATTGAAAATAATGCTGGATAATTCACTGGTGAAAAAACAGCATTCAATTCTTTTTCTGGCAACGTAAAATAAAATATGGAATTATTTCATGCGTGGTGTATGTTTTGCTTGTGAGTCCGTTATTCTGATTGAGTTTCGAAAGGGGTTTTAAACTCGTGACGTCAAAGTGACTCGTGACGTCATTTCACATGTGAAAACTCTGTTATTTTAAAGTAATTTTATTTATTTTTTTCAGCTGGCAATTTTAATCATTGTTACTGTTTCCAAGACAACCAAACCGCAAGATATCATACCGAAATTCTTAAGCATATAAGCAGCTGCGATTGAAATGAAATCCTTCTTTACTTAAAAATTCGTAAAAATTCTCCTAATTTATATTTTTCCTCCGTTCTTCTTTTAAAAGTGGGCGATTTGTGTGCTCCGTCTTTTGCCGAAATATAAAAAAGTTATGACAGATAGAATTCAAGATGCAGCAGTTTTAAAAATATTTTACGAAAGTCAGCGTCAAATTTAATTTTATTTGAAAAATTCCCAAAAATCTGCAAATTATGTTACACATTCCGAACAAACAGTTTTTAAAAGAAAATTTTCTCCTCTATACGATGATGTAAATATCGTTTTCTTGCGAGTGTAATTACCGGCGTTATTATGTATTACGCAAGAAAAATCGCTAAAAATCGGACAAAACATAAAATAAAACATTTTCTAATTCGAATTTCGAAAAAATCGCTTCGAGGTGTGTCGAGACCCGTCTTGGAGAATTTCCGTACAAAATTTGGTAGGTCTACGATCACCCGTTTCGGAGCTACTCGAGACACAGACAGACAGACAGACAGACAAACGGACAGTTTACACTCTGTTTTATTTATATAGAAAAACAGGATTACATTCATTATGTTTCTGATATGGAACTTTAAAAATGAAAAAACTGATTTTTTTAACCATTAATCCATTTTAACCCGGGAGATCCTATAATAATTCAATTTAACGTAAACCTGATTCCCCTCCCTGCTGCATAACAACGTTACTATTGAGTTAAATAAATCCACTTGAAAAGACGTTGAATTTGATGTAATAAATTTATAAAACGGATAATATTGTCAAATTAAAGTGGTAAGTTCTTATGAAGAATTTTCCTTCTTTTATAAAGGCACTTTCATGTGAATGAATATCTTATTCACTGTTCAAAAAGGAAAGGTTGAGCACTATTTTGGTCAAAACTCATTCAAATGAACGCACAGCACTAGGATTCGGAATCTGCCAGTTTGAATTGCTGTGGAGGACTTTATTACTGAGGTGACGGTTCTGCCACTGCAAAACACAACTTTTACGGCCATTACTCCAAAAAGATTAGAAAGTTATTAAAAAATAATACACCCGGCACTACACAATACTGACAATAATGTATGACTGATAACGAAGGCTGAAAACAAAATGAGAGATAGTTATTTCAAGGAGGCATTTACATTAATGAATAACAAAGAAAAAAAGCATGGTCCAGTTCCGTGCAACTCACCTACACCTCTTGTGGACAACCCTACCCAGCGGAGAAAAAATAAGGCTCGTTATAACCCATGTGCACTGTAGCACTGTACCAAGAAAGAATCAAAGGTTTTTTTTACCTTCAAATGATTGATTACAAGTAAGGCTTCACGTGAGTGTTCGAAATGTCTTGGTCGGAGGACTTTTTAAGGGGGTCCTAACGCGTATTCAAGTTACATCTGAAAAAAAAAAAAGAAATGCGGTTGAAAATATCTTCAGACCGCATTTCGTTTTTGATGACTTGACATGTTTTTATAAGAGCATTAGTTTCATTAATCGTCGCTTCTATTTTCTATTTGAAATGAATAAATCAAATACATACTAATAACTAACGATCATTACTTTTCCTAATTAGGAGTTAAGACTAAATTAGGAACTCTTCTTTGAGTCAATTTGTTAATCAAAACACCGTACTCCGAAAAAAGAAGGGGAACGTCCTACTCCCTTATCTACACCACTGATATTGTTCATATTATAAAGTAAGAAAATCATAAAGTAAAATAATATTAGACGAGACTCTCGGAAGACAAGGCTTTGTCTTGTCTCGTAAAATAATTGGATGACTCGTTTCGCACAAAAATTTTCTTGTCTCGACTTACGTCCATCTCTACAAAAATTCCGCCGTGTCATTAGTGATTTAAAAAGAAGTAGCCGGGAATAAATTCCGGTAAACTATAAACGCTGGTAACTGTTTCTGATGTTATACTCGAGGAATAAGTTAAAAATCAAACTTCATAATCGTGATAGCTTTTTCCCAAATGAAACATATCTTACATTACTGAAAAAGTGAAAAGTAGCTTCATTTTTAAATTTAAATTATCCCTTTATTTCAGAAAAATGTTACCTACAGAGGAGAAAAAATGTAATTTATTTAATTCTCCCAAAAACGTAAATATGAGTAATTCAGAAAGTTAATTTTGTGTAGTGAAAATTTTCTTTTATAAAATGTTGAGACTGAATGTTAGTGGCTGCATGTTAGAGCAGTAAACGTGTGCTAGGATCAAGAAGATTGCTCAAGATCAAATTTTATTTTCCTGTTTCATCTTCTTTAGATCAGGATTTTATGACACAAATGATTGAAGTACTCTAAAATTTGTCGAGCAGGCAAATTCTTAGTTTTTAATCATAACATTTTACTGCAAGGGATACCGTTGGAATAATAGACAATGCTTCGGAAGTTTAAATATGTTGAACTCAGTTCTGAATACAGTATTCAGCATCTAGCGTTAGTTTTGATTTTCTTAACATTTTGCACAAAATTTCAGTATAAAATGTAAGGGTTATTTTGCACTAATTCCTTCCTCCCCACCTTGATTTCCTAAGACGAATAAATCAAATGCTCAAGACATTTTGCAGAAAAAAGTGTGCTTTAAAAGTGATCAGTAGCCTTAAATGCGAAAGAAATTGCAGAAAAATATTCATATAGAAACCATCGTAAATCCATGAAACTTCAAGTGCATACGTAGCAAAATTGTAGATATAACTGTTCAAAGAAATAAAAGAAAAGAATTTTAAAATTGATCCAAATAAAAAAGAGTGCTGTCCCGTTGTCTCCATAGTAACGCAGGCGGCCACGATATGAACACCCTACCGAAGAACTCTGGTCTTGTTAATCCGCTAGATCTTTTTCATCTAAATCCCGTGACTCCCGTTCCTACGGCAACCACAGGGAGCAGGGGGGATGCAGGGTACCTTTCTTTTCATCAGCTAGAGCCCTGATCTTCCACGTAAATAATGTCTCGCGCTTTAAATTGTTCCATTTTCATAAGTAGTAACGGGAGAAGTCAGTATTTACGCTTTTAAACCTCTTAACTTAAAATGTTCAAAATTTCAGCATGCACAATGAGGTATGGCTAATATCTTGCTAAGAATTACTGTAAAAAAAGAAAGAAAAAAGAGTAACCTTTTAAAAGACAATAAGACTGCTTTATAAATGAATGATAAAGAATAAAATTAATAGCAAATTGTTTTCAAATGTATATATGGTACATACTAAAATAAATAAAAACTTTGTGAAAAAACACACATAAAATGTTACTTATAACAGGATACGATCGTTTGGACTGAAAATTTTTTGTCACTTACTATTATACTTTTCAAATCCATAATAGGAGAGATTAGAGGAGAAGAAGTGTATGGTGACGTTTACATTACTGTTATAAACACCTTTATAATTTTCTTGACATGCTGTCACACGAGAAATGTGAAAAAAAACACACATAAAATGAGACATCCTCACAACTTTTTTTTTTTTTTTTTTAACGTTTAACACCATAATTTTGAGTGTTTATTCCGTATTGTACACACTGTTTTAAGCGTTAGATTTGTGCATATATTTTTAAGATTACTTCTTCTGATTGATAATTTCCTAAAAGAAAAATTTACAGTGAAAATGAATCACTTTTTTAACTTGCATTCCTGTATATGTACAGTTGCGGAAGAAAAGGCTCTCCTGCACTTTATTCGGCCGTCGTTCGTCGTACAGCCAAGTTACATATACCAATCGTTTACGATTAACGTACACTTTAATTTGCTAAACAGAAAAATTGCATAAGGGGCCATCTCCATATTTAAATTCGCACCAACTTTTTCTTCAATGGCAACACCTAGATTTCGCTTCATTTTCAAAAATTTTCAATACAACTGAGCTAAAAATGAATGAGTTATGAGCTTAGAGAATTTCCCTACCCCTATGTTAAAATATTTTTTGATATTTCAGCTCATATCTCATTTAATACTGATCTTAAGAAGTTGAGTTTTCCCTCCACTATTAGAACAGAAAAGCTCAAAACATAATTTGCTATTCGTATATTCTTAAAATAAATTATTAATATGAATTATGATATTAATATTCGAAAAAAATATAAATAGCAACGTAACCAAATTTCAGCCGAAATGGATGCAAAAAATTACATTGCTGTGCAAATTTCAAATTTTTACATTTAGTAGTTTAATTTATATTAATTGTTTGAGCGCCTCTGTCTGCAGCACCTGTCTTAAATCTTTTGAAGTGGCTCTCAAGTGGTTAGCAGCGGAGGGCCAGCTCTGCATTCTCGCTTCCCCCGGTCAGAACGGTACGAGACCGTGCACGAGATGCATTGAGAGGCAAATGTGTGCTGTGGCGTTACGAGATATATACACGCTGCAGCAAAAATTGTTAAATCCAGATTAAAATAAAGAGTATTTTTAATATACAGTCCACTTTATTCATTCAAAGTTTTTAGAGTTGTGCCTGAGCTGACGTGTGTACATTTTGGTCCGTCTTCACGTGAGACGGTTCCGGTGCCTTATGGATATAAATGAAGTTCCTTTGTATAACAAGTGACGAAGTAGGTGCTGAGCTTTTCTGGTCATTTACTCCCTTGAGATAATTTGTGTTATTATTCTTTAGAGTTAAGAGTTGTGTTTGGCCTTTAATTGAATTTATTTTTATCATTGTTTTGAGTTAGAAATTAGTTATTGAGTTTGTTATAAAATGTTCAAAAACGCGAGAAAAGCTGATTTGCAGCTCGCTGCGATAGAGTTAGGAGAGGAAATAACAGAGAAAATGACAACGACAGAGCTTATTAATATTATAAAGGATACTGATAAATTCAAAAATGAACCAGAATTTGTATCAGGTCTCTTAGAGGGGATAATTGAGGACCGGAAAGCAGAATCACAGTTAGAATTACAATTAGAACAAACTAAATTAGAGAGAGCGAAAGCTGAGTTAGAACTGTCACGCTTGCAAACAATTCCAAAAACAGTTCCAAAAACTAGCGACGAATCAGAAAATAAAGTTGAGAGATATGATTCATTAGATTCGCTAATAAAAAGTATAAGAACTCTAACGATTAAAATCCCGAGTCGACCAGAAGGATGGGGTCTGTTTTTTACTTCTTTAGAAAGATCCTTTGTTACAAAGAGCGTACCCGATGCACTTAAGGCGGAGATACTTTTGAATTTACTAGGTGAGAGAGCTTCAAACATAATTTCTTACATAAGAGATAATGAGTTAAATGATTATGATAAAGTGAAAAAAATCGTATTAAGAGAGTTCGAACCAACCGCCCAGTCATGTTTGGAGCAATTCAGAAAAACTACTAGGCAGGCAAATGAAACCCATGTACAATTTGCATCTCGTTTGACAACTAGCTTTGATTATTACTTAAAATTAAGAGAGGTGTCTGATTTTGAGAAATTAAAGCAATTAATTATATCAGACAAGTTGTTTCAAACATTAGACAAAGAAACAGCGTCTCATATCAGTGTTAGGCAGGCAGATACATGATTTGATCCCATAACATTGGGAAAAGAAGCAGATCTATTTTTTGTGTCACGGGGAAAACTTTTAACGGAAGGTTTTAATCAAAAATCCTCTAATTCGAGAAATGTGTCTAGAGTATTTTTAGCTGAGAGTAAGAGTTCAAAGTGTTGCCTTTGTTATGAAAATCACCCCTTATATAAATGCAAAAATTATATGGCCTTGCCTGTTTCTGAGAGAGTAGAAATAGTTAAGAAAAATAATTATTGCTTTTGCTGTCTTGGAAAACATTTAATTAATAATTGCAAATCAAAATTTTCTTGTTCTTTGTGCAAAAGAGATGGAAAAAATAAAAGACATCACTACTCATTACATTTCCCGAAAAGCGGTGAGTTTTTGCGACAAGAGAGCGCGGCCAATAACCCCGATTTGGTTTCCCCCCCTATTACAAGAGGTACAAGAGAGAGTACTTTGAGTGCGGAGGCACCAACATTCCAGCCAGCATCCTTGGCTAGCGTCGAATCTAATATAAACACATCGGTGCTCTCCTCGCGAGTAATAAATACATCAAAAACAACACCCTTAGCACTGCAACTTGCTTAGTGAGAGATAACGTTGGTAATAATTTTAGAGTGCGTGCGATTTTGGATCAAGGGGCAATGAATAACTACATGACTTCAGATTGTGCTAACAGCCTTAATTTAAAAAGAGAAAAAACTAATTTAACAGTTTGTGGAATTGGCGATACCTGCACAACAATTAAATCTGTAGTTAAAGCGACGATTTCCAACACTGAGGGAAATTACGAGAAAGAATTAGATTTTTTGATAGTATCCAAGATTACTGATTTCATGCCGTCAAAAACGTTTGAGATAAATATACCCGAGTTAAAATATGTAAACCTGGCAGATGAACACTTTAACAAACCAAGTCGCATACATTTACTTTTGAGCGCAGAAATCTTCTACGAATTGTTGCGACCTGGTCAAATTTGTCCGACTAACAGTAATTTAATCTTTCAAAATACTGTTTTTGGTTTTGTGGCAAGTGGAAGCGTTCCCACTGAAACGCCGGATAGGGTCCATTGCGGCTTTATTCAAGATAATATTGCCCTAACCAAAACCATAGAGAAATTTTGGGAAATAGAGAACGTGCAGATTGAGATACCTAAAAACAAAGAAACAATAATTTGCGAAAATCATTTTGAGAAAAACATTAGACGAGATAGTACAGGTAGATACATAGTAAAAATGCCGCTAAAAGAGGATCCCAATTGTTTAGGGAAATCTAAAAATATAGCCCTCAAGAAATTAAATTCGTTGTGGAGTCGCCTTCTAAAAGAGCCTGATTATTTATCATTATACAAAGAATTTTTGCGGGAATATGAAACATTAGGGCACATGAAAGAGATTTCCGAATGTGAGGAAGAAGTAGGAACATATTATATACCGCATCTAGGAGTCTATCGCCCAGATAAAAGTACTACAAAACTTCGTGTAGTATTTAACGCTTCCTCGCAGACAACATCAGGGAATTCGCTTAACTCTTTACAGTACAATGGTGGGGTTGTTCAGGATGACCTATTTAAGATAATGATTAGATTTCGTAAGCATATTTATGCATTTGTAGCTGATATAAAGCAGATGTATAGGATGATTTTAATTGACCCGAGTCAAACTAAACTTCAGAGAATACTTTGGAGGGAGGGAGTGAATGAACCAGTTAAGACTTACGAGCTCAACACTGTTACCTACGGTACAGTGAGTGCACCTTACCTCGCTACAAGAGTTCTTCAACAATTAGCCAGAGATGAACAACAAAACTTTCCCTTAGCCACTCCAGTCATAGAGAGAGACTTCTATATTGATGATGTCCTCAGTGGCGCAGACACCCTGAGTGACACTAAAGCATTACAATCAGAGTTAATAAAAGCTCTCAACAGTGGAGGTTTCACATTACACAAGTGGTGTAGTAGCTCTCCAGAGCTAAAAACAGACTGTGACAGTAGTTACAGTTTTCAAGATGAAACAAAGGCCTTAGGAGTTTCATGGAAGCCCATTACAGACCAGTTTACCTTTCAAATACAGATAGAGAACTCGGTTCCGCCAACAAAGAGATCTGTGCTTTCAACAATTGCCAGAATTTTCGATCCCCTAGGACTATTGGGTCCTGTAATAACAGCAGCCAAAATATTCTTACAGAGGCTGTGGTGTTTGAAATTGGACTGGAGCGATCCGCTTCCTGAAACGGAGGCAAAACAGTGGGAAAACTTCATTCAGTCTTTGCCATTACTAAATAGTGTAAGTGTTAATCGATGCATTATAATGCAAAAATCAGGTCATATTCAACTTCACGGTTTCGCGGATGCGTCCGAGAATGCGTACGGATGTGTTATTTACTGCAGATCCACGTCAGATCGAGGAGATTCAGAGGTGAATTTGGTCTGCAGCAAATCACGAGTATCACCTCTTAAGCGAATAACAGTGCCCAGACTCGAACTTTCCGCTGCCGTCCTTCTCGCAAAACTGATGACTAAAGTGACGAGTTCCTTACAACTTAAGACAGTAGATATCTTTCTCTGGACTGACTCAATGATTGTCCTTTCCTGGATACAGAAAGAGCCATATCTTCTAAAAACATTTGTCGCAAATCGTATAGCGGTAATACAGGAGTTAACAAGCGTTCACCAATGGCGTCATGTATCTTCCGGAAACAATCTCGCAGATCTCATTTCAAGAGGGATGAATCCAGAGACACTAGTGAAAAATGATCTGTGGTTCGAGGGACCAACGTTTCTGAGTCAGGGAGAATATCCCAATCCTGAAATTCCAATCTCAGTATGTGGTGACTCTGTTGAACTGAAAAAAACGGGCAATTGTGAAAGCGACAATCCTCATATTACCCTTACAAATTTTAATCATAATTCTATTATTAATGATATCCTTGCATTGAGTAATAATTATTTAACGATCATTCGTATTTTATGTTATATATTTAGATTTATACATAATGCTAAAGCTAAAGATAAGATCTCAGGTCACCTTACTCCCAAGGAGGTGAAAAGAGCGGAAATGTGTCTAATTACAGAAGCACAAAAAGGTGAGTTTTCAGAAGAAATAAAAAACCTGAAGAGAGGTGCTGCTATTCCTAATAATAGCAAGGTAAAATCGTTAAATTGTTTCTTAGATGAAAATGAAATATTATGTGTCGGAGGTCGATTAAAGCATTCCGACCTCAGTTCATCTCAAAAACATCCAATGATCCTTTCGGACAAACATCCTCTTACAACAATTATTGTAAGATATTACCATTTGAAATATTTTCATGTAGGTCCTAATGCCTTATTATATCATGTTAGACGTAAGTTTTGGGTCATAAATGGTAGAAATGTTTGTAGAAAAATTGTATTTCAGTGTATCACATGTTTCAAAAATAAACCTGTGTTAGAGAAACAAATTATGGGGGATTTGCCCAGAGAAAGAGTTGTTCAGTCCTTCCCATTTTGCAATGTCGGTACCGATTATTGCGGGCCGTTCTATATTAAATTCAAAAATCAGAGAAAGGGGAAACTGAAGAAAGTGTATGTATGCATTTTTGTTTGTTTATGCACCAAAGCAATTCATCTTGATTTTGTAAGAGATCTTACTTCTGATGCATTTATTTCATGCTTGAAGCGCTTTTTCAGTCGAAGAGGAAAGTGCTCAAAATTATTTAGTGACAATGCTACTAATTTTGTAGGTGCGAGCATGGAACTCAAAAAATTACATAATATGGTGAGGCATCCAGACGAAACTTTGGCAAATTTTCTTTCTAGTGAAAGCATAGACTGGCAGTTCATACCTCCAAAATCACCAAACTTTGGCGGTCTTTGGGAGGCCGGAGTTAAGAGTTTTAAATTCCACTTAAAACGAGTTATCGGTAATGCACATTTAACTTTAGAGGAATTTCTCACGATCATTTTAGAAATTGAAAGTGTTTTAAATTCGAGACCTCTTACCCCTTTATCATCAGATTTTGATAATTTTGAAACATTATCACCAGGCCATTTTCTCATTGGGAGGCCATTAAACTCAATTATTGAGCCACAATTGGCTGATTTGTCGGATAACAGACTTTCTAAATGGCAGAAAATTACAAAATACAGCCAACAAATTTGGAGGTTATGGAAAAGAGATTATTTAAATAACCTACAGCAACGCCATAAGTGGCGATTTGCAAAAAATAATGTAAAAACGGGTTCGTTAGTGTTGATTAAAGATGAGAATATGCCCAACACAAAATGGTTAACAGGAAGAATTGCAGAAATATTTTTTGGAAAGGATAAACACGTTCGAGTAGTAAATGTTAAGTTACCCAATGGTAAACTATTTAAAAGGAACGTCAGAGACATATGCATTCTTCCTATGGAAAGTGATTAAATTTTTCGATTGTAGAACTGGGTGTATAAATTTGCTTTGTATACTTTTTTTTGTACTTGCTGTTATGTACTATATATATACATATTTTTTTAATTTGTGAATGTAGATTACATGTTTTTAAATATTGTTGAAATTTGTATAATTTCAACGGGGGGAGGATGTTTGAGCGCCTCTGTCTGCAGCACCTGTCTTAAATCTTTTGAAGTGGCTCTCAAGTGGTTAGCAGCGGAGGGCCAGCTCTGCATTCTCGCTTCCCCCGGTCAGAACGGTACGAGACCGTGCACGAGATGCCTTGAGAGGCAAATGTGTGCTGTGGCGTTACGAGATATATACACGCTGCAGCAAAAATTGTTAAATCCAGATTAAAATAAAGAGTATTTTTAATATACAGTCCACTTTATTCATTCAGAGTTTTAGAGTTGTGCCTGAGCTGACGTGTGTACATTAATTAAAATTTGTTATTTTGATGAGTTAAGGGGCCATATATAAATTTATTAACCCTTTCGGCCCTGAATTTTGAATAGAGCAGATAAAAAATCAATGAGTGGTTAGATGTGCTGCACTATATGCAAGTATCTTAAATATGAAATATTATAACATTCAGCCAATTACCAAACTAATTGAACAATGTTCTAATAAGAGGACACGAGGCTATAATTGAGCAAAATGAGAAAAAAATTCAGTTATTTTGTATGAACCTTTTGATACAACTTCTTTGTGCATGAAAACATGAAAATACTTCATACTTCTCATGCATTTTGATTGCATGCATGCATTTATTCATGCATTCATGAAGATGCATTTAACTTTTGGCTTCAAATGACTTCACACGTCCATTATCTTCTTTGCTGGAGATTTTCTGCCCTCTGCAAATCCAAAATTATAACGTTCTGCCATTCTTGCATGTATTATTAGTAGGATACTACGTTTTGGTGTTAAAATTCTTGAAAATGAAGAATACAGAGTAATGCAATGATGTGAGTAGTAGAAGGTACAGAGTAGTATGCGGCGGAAGTGATCGTGGCCCAATGACGTCATAAGGGGCGTGACCATAAGTGACGTCACGACTGAAGTTGAGTTGTTTTCTTCCTGCTGCTGAACTCTTTTTCTGAATGTTGAGTTGTATTTTTGCTGGATGTGAAGTCTGCTATTAGTTTCGGTTTTCTTTTTATTTGTAGAAGGCTACGAGGGCATTTTTACGGGTTGGCAACACTGAATTTCTTTTTACGGAATGGCAACAGGATTTAGTTTCGGTATGGAACTTAAATTTTTTGCAGAATTATTGGCCGGACTTGTAAATTTTGGATGGTTTGGAACAGCTTTTAATGAATTTTAGTTAATTATTATTAAATAATTTTAGTACTGCCATCTGTTATAGAACTTTAGAACTAACTTGTGGACTTCGCATTATAATTTTTTTTCATTTGCCGACACTCGGAATTGAGCCTCGGGCCTTTCGATCTGGAGTACGATGCTCTAACCGCTGTACGTCTGGTGGACCGTCTTAATAAAGCTAAAGCTTGAAGTGTATTTTTAGTTTCGGTATGGGACTTAAAAATTTTTTCGCAGAACCTTTGGGCGGGACTTGTACAATTTCGGGTTCTGAACTACTTTCAATGAATTTTAGTTAATTTTATTTAATTATTAATTAATTAATTAATGTTAGTACCGCCATCTATTATTAAATTTAAGAATCAACTTGTGCACTTGGAATATTAAAAAAAATATATATATAGTCTTTCGAAATGGAACTTGGAAATTTTTCTTGAAATTTACGAGTTCACTCCCGTGGCTCGTGACGTCACTAGCGAATAAGTTACTTTATTATGGAATGGCAACACTTTTATGGGGGAATTGTAATTTTTCCCTAAATTCAGAGAACTTGTTATTGTTGAGTGTGAATGAGAACACCACGTGACAATCTTCATTCTCAGAATTAATTAACGGTAATTGATTCATTCATAAAATCTGTGCGTTACTAGATTTAACACGTTTTTCACCCAAGTGATTTCAAGATTGGATTGCACTTGTTTGATTTATTATTAATGCAACATTGAAATATATCTAATTAAGTACAGATTTTTGACCGAAATCAAATACACGCATACAAAAATGCACTAATACATACCGGTATCACAGGTCAAAAAATTCATATAAAGTATACCCGGACATACATTGCAGATTTTAACACACACCTAAGGCATTTTTTCATCTAAGTACACTTAAATGCATACATTTTCCCAAACACACATACGTACATACACTTAATAATATACAAATAGATAGGAAAAGTTGAAAAAGTTTTGAAAAAGTTGAAACGGTTTTTGTAAAATTGGAAACATTTTGAAACTGATATGAAAAATTTGATAAGTTTTGATAAATTTTGAAGGTTTTTGAAAAGTTGAAATTTTTTTAAACCTATTTTTCTTATCGTTGTCATTAAAACTTTGCAACTAATCTCTTTTGTGCACGAATAATTTTTATCCTATTTATTTTCTTACAGGACATCTTTTAAAAATAATATTTATTTACTTATTTTTACTTTTTCTTTTTTCATAAATTAATTCTTGTTAAGGTGAGTTCTTTTCTAGAACTAATATTTATCTATTCTTAGTAAAAACAGTAACGTCGTAGCTCATACTATAGGGGTAAGCTTTACATTGGATACCTATGGGCTTTAAGAATTGAAAAAAAAAGTGTTTTTGCTGAAAATGTGTTTTTTTGCCGACACACACACACACATATATATATACTAATTTCTATCGTTAAGGCTAAAAAAGATAAATTTTTGTGGGATAACTTTTAGGTGATAGGAATTGAAAAAAAAAGTGTCTTTTTTTGCTAAAATATATATAAAATATACTAATGTCGATCGTTAAGGCTAAAAAGGTAAACATTTGTAGATGCAAATTAGCTGTTACTTCAGAAAAATGTTCATATCATCCAAAAATACTCAAAGTCCATAACTTAAAACAGTCTTCTAAAAAATGTTCTAAGTAGGTTTACTTGGTATCGCTATTCTAAAAAAAAAGTAAAGGCTGCTGGCGCTGTCAAAGCTTGTTGGCCTATCTCCTTCTAAACCGTGGGGATTTAAGTTTCGACTAAGGTGCCCACAGATTCGAAAAATTCCGAGGAACCTGATAAGCTGACTTAAATTTCGAAAATCGAATTATTTTAGAAGATATTAATTAAAAACTGAAAAAATAAACAGAATGGTTGCCAGATTTGGCATAAAATCATTCATTCCTTTGCAACAAAGCGTTTCCAAGTATGTAGTATCACGTGAAATTGTCTAACATGAAGTAGAAATACACCTTTTACGCCAAAATAAAAACTATATGAAATAAGTAACTCAAAATGTGTTACTATTTGAAAATTGTCAACTTTGTGTAAGTTGGCTTAGACAACAGGAGTTTAGAACACTTAGAGGAGTCGAATTTCGAAAATCGAATTATTTTAGAAGATATTAATTAAAAACTGAAAAAATAAACAGAATGGTTGCCAGATTTGGCATAAAATCATTCATTCCTTTGCAACAAAGCGTTTCCAAGTATGTAGTATCACGTGAAATTGTCAAACATGAAGTAGAAATACACCTTTTACGCCAAAATAAAAACTATATGAAATAAGTAACTCAAAATGTGTTACTATTTGAAAATTGTCAACTTTGTGTAAGTTGGCTTAGACAACAGGAGTTTAGAACACTTAGAGGAGTTTAGTTCACTTTGGATATTTGCTAGCGTGACGAGATGGTATAATTCGTGGTGTTAAGTACGCCAATCTGCAAACGATTATGTAAATGAAAATATGGATAACGGTTTTCCGGTAACCTTAAATGAACAGTAATTATAGGTTGTGAGCATGTGTAAATCGCCAAATAATGAAAAGTCGCCATTGGTGGCAAGCTATCCTATCTGTTCCGTAGCTTTTATTAACTTTACATGTACGCAAGTCGCCAAATAATGAAAATCGCCATGGGTGGCAAATTCACAAAGTTTCCGATAGGTTTTACATTATAAAAATACAGGTGAAACAGACGTTCCGATTTTATTACGCTTTAGCTCCTAATTAATATAACTTTTCAATGGCAACATTAAACATCATTGTGTTTCTGAGGAGTGCAAATAATTTTTCCAGCGATTATAAGCGGGGTCCGCACTCCAGGTAATGTATAGCTCAGGACCCGTACAACACGGATTCCCATAACAAAATATCTTCCGTGTTATGAGGGGGAGGGGGTCTACTGTAGTGTGAAGTTTAAATTTTTATGTACAAATGAACATGCAAGAACCAAGCAATGTGTAGCTCAGTAACATTCTATCTGATCCAATCTTCGGGTTTTGTCTGTTGAAATTATGTCTTTTTTACGAATAAGCCTTATTAGGGGCCGAATGCCTCATACGAAAAGCGAGCGTAACGAGTCTGGGGGCCTTGGCCCCTAGTTTCTAAAAAAGAAAAAAAATTCTGCCGATCACCCTAAGATTTCCTGATGTGATTAAGAAATGGTAAATCAATTATTTTCTCTATGAAAACTACTCTAAGTTCGTTATACTTTAAAAACTTAGATCGAATCACGTAAAGAAAAAAATGTAAGTACCGTCTCTTCTAAAAACCTCTAAGTTCCTTCTGATCAATTTATTTCTGAAAAAAAGAATGTATGCAAAGGGGTATCAACTCATAAAATATGTGAAGTTTTATATGTTATTAGGTCTGTGTTATTTGGGATGTTGCGTATAATTTTCAAAGTTGAAGAACATTGTGTATTAAGCAGAGTACTTCCATACTTGAGGAATACTGAAATAAATTTTGTTACTTCTGAAATCACTTTTAAGTCCTGTCATCACTTTGTAAAAGTGCGTCAGGTTCATTTACTTGATAATATTGAAAAAGAAAAAGTAAATTGTTTTTCTCCCAACTTTTGAAAAATCTTCGAATATTTCACCTTGAATTAAAATATTCTGTTTCTCATAGTACAAATAATCAAGTTCTTACCTTCCAAGAGTGTTCAAGGTAGGTTCCAATCTCTCAGCTTACTTTTTTTTTTCTTTTTGAAAATTCAAAGATAATGTAATCGACTAATTATTGCTATTTTTGAGACACTAAACATAGTATGGGTTATGTATAGGATTAATGGTTCAGTATTTCCGATGTTACTGAATATTGTGATAAAACAACAGATTAATGAGTTTAAATCAAAGTTTAAGCTTTAAGTGTCTATAAGCCTTGTTGGTTTCGTAACTTTCCACTTCATGGTGTTAATATGTAGGAAATAAACACACAAAAACGATATAGTCTGTACTTCATATTCTTTCAACACAGTGGAATTTCAAAGGTACTTAACATATATTTATCAAGATCCTAGATTTTTTTTTACAAACTTTTTATTCCATGTTAGAAACCTTCCATCGCAAGTTGAAAATTACTTTTTTAGTAAGAAATTGTAAATGTTATGATATGTATATTTTGCATTTGATGATCTGTTTTTTTTTCTTTTTTTTGTGTGTGTGTGTGTGTATAGAAAGTTTCTCTTAGAACTTCGTTATTTTAAATTCCTGGTATAAAATTTCTGTTAGAGAAAATGTAATGCAGAAAAGAATGTAAAAGAGATAAGTTAGATAGTTTGTAAATTACTTATTCAAATAGTATAATACTCATTCAAGAAATAGGTAATGCACTGTGATTTTAATACCTCTTTTCAATAAAAAATCAGAAATAAGAAGTTATTAGCCTAATTGGCTGTATGACATTGTCATTTTTTTTTTACAAGTGTACTTGATTTCGGTTTATTATTCTTCCATTTTGTACCATGAAATATGATTATCAATAAAACTTGGCGAATTTTTCTCAATTTTCTCCTTTGTACTTCTAACATATGATTGTAAGAGTAACTACATTAGAATCGCTTTACTTAAAAAGTTACACCAAACAACAATAAAAAGGCGTTTACTTACAATAATAAAATGTATCTTCACTGATAATTTTCGTTTTTTATTATTTTCTTAAAATCTCTAACAAAGATTGAGGGGAAAAATGTTTCCCAATTTTCAGTTTATGTATAGTTCAGTTTATGTATATGCATAATAAAGTAAATATATGCACCTGTCTCTACACTTATGTCAGTATTTTTGAACTCTTGTGTATGTGTTGGTAAAAATGTGATGCAAATTCTATCGTGAATTAAGTAAATGTCGGAATTTTTGTACCGGAATGTTAAACAGGTATGTCCGCTTTTTTAACACAATTACGTTATTTCTAAGTTATAAATGCACAATAGGCGTGCAAGTGTTTTGCCTAAGAATAGAAATTCTTCTTCGGCGAGTTGTTAAATAAAGGAACATAAAACATTTATACAAACTGTATATAAGTACAGAAAAAAAATCTCCACAATTCCTAAATATGTTTATAAATATTTTTAAAATCTAACTGAAAAATAGCTAAATATTATTTCTAGAAAAAAAAATATAGTTTAAAAAAAACTAAAAAACACGCTTTAGTGATAAATGGAACTAACTAAAAATAAAAAATAATTCTTAATATAGAAATAAATTAATGAAAGAAAAATAGTATTATTGTGAAAAAAGTGAGGGGCGCTTTGTGCTATATTTTTTGTATCATTTTTCACTAATCGTACTGATCGAATATTCTCAAGAACTGATATATGGAGCACCCCACGCTTTTTTCGCAATAATACTATTTTTCGTTCATTAATTTATTTCAATATTAAGAATTATTTTTCCCTTTTTAGTTGGTTCAATTTATCACTAAAGCGTGTTTTTTAGTTTTTTTAAACTATATTTATTTTTCACTTTTTAGCTCGATTTGCTATAAAAGCGTGTTTTTTTTTACTGTATTTATTTAAAATTTATATATTTTTTTAATTTTCGATATCTCTCATAAGACACTAAGGAACACTAAGTTGGAAAATACAAACTGTGAGATAATTTATTTTCACTGTGCACCAGTGGCGTAGCCAGGATTTTATTTCGGGGTGGGATGGGTATCAAATTTAAAGCTAAAGTTCAATTGTAAGCTAAATATCAAATTATAAGCTAAGTAAAGGGTCCCATTTCGGGGGTTCACTCTCAGTCCCCCCCACTGGCTACGCCCCTGCTGTGCACAAAAGTATTAATTAACCTGCAGTTAAATGCTACCTTCCTCACTAAAAAGGAAAAATTGGTCTCTAATCAACAAACAAGTTTCATAACGAGTACAACAAATACAAACATCCATGTAATCATATACAATATTGAGGTAAAAATTTTAGATTTGCCATCTGGATTTCAAAAACATAACTACCCAAACATACCATTGAATACAGTTACCAATAGCGAGATAGGTTCTACTCCATTGTGCTGAGCAGAGTGCCGAAATGGTACGTATGCCTAGACCGCGCGCTTGTTCCATCTCTCTCGCTCTCACGCAAAGGTTCTCTAAGAAAATTACTAATCCTGACGATCCTAATCAGGATAAAGGGATAAACTTATCAAGGACCGATGACAAAACAATAATTTTATAAGTCTTCAAAGTTTAAATTAAATCTGACCGTTTGAAGTGGGTCAAAATCGAGTTCAAAGGAGTCGGTTACAAACAAACAAACATACATACAGGTGAAACGAATAAAAGTGTGTTAAAAGCATGTATCTAAATACTGATCTTAACAAGAATTAATTTATGAAAAAGAAAAAGTAAAAATAAGTAAATAAATATTATTTTTAAAAGATGTCCAGTAAGAAAATAAATAGGAGAAAAATTATTCGTGCACAAAAGAGATTAGTTGCAAAGTGTTAATGACAAAAATAAGAAAAATAGGTTTAAGGGAAAAAAATTTCAACTTTTCAAAAACCTTCAAAACTCTTTTTTCAACTTTTTCATATCAGTTTCAAAATTTTTCCACTTTTTTCAAAAAACGTTTGAACTTTTTCAAAACTTTTTCAACTTTTCCTATCTAATTTGTATATTATTAAGTGTGTGTATGTGTGTTTGGGAAAATGCATTTAACTGTATTTAGATGAAAATGCCTTAGGTGTGTGTTAAAAGCTGCAAAGTATGTCCGGGTATACTTAATATGAAGTTTTAGACCTGTGATAACAGTATGTATTTGTGCATTTTTCTATGCGTGTATTTGATTTAGGTGAAAATTCAGTACTTAATTAGATATATTTCAATGTGCATTAATAATGAATCAAACAAGTGCAATCCAATCTTGGAACCACGTGGGGGCAAACCCTGTTAAGTCTAGTAACGCACAGATTCAGTCGCGTCTATGAATGAATTAATTACCAATAATTAATTCTGAGAATGAAGATTGTCACGTGGTGTTCTCATTCACACTCAGCAATAACAAGTTATCTTAATTAAGCTATATAATTAATCAACACACACTCGTTACCATGTGTAACTTTTGAGAAAAATTACAAGTCCCCCACAAATGTGTTGCCATTCCATAATAAAGTAACTTCTTCGCTAGTGACGTCACGAGCCACGGGAGTGAACTCGTAAATTTCATGAAAAATTTCCAAGTTCCATTTCGAAAGACTATTTTTTTTTAATATTCCAAGTGCACAAGTTGATTCTTAAATTTAATAACAGATGGCGGTACTAACATTAATTAATTAATTAATTAATAATTAAATAAAATTAACTAAAATTCATTGAAAGTAGTTCAGAACCCGAAATTGTACAAGTCCCGCCCAAAGGTTCTGCGAAAAAATTTTTAAGTCCCATACCGAAACTAAAAATACACTTCAAGCTTTAGCTTTATTAAGACGGTCCGCCAGACGTACAGCGGTTAGAGCATCGTACTCCAGATCGAAAGGCCCGGGGCTCAATTCCCAGTGTCGGCAAATGAAAAAAAATTATAAAGCCAAGTCCACAAGTTAGTTCTAAAGTTCTATAACAGATGGCAGTACTAAAATTATTTAATAATAATTAACTAAAATTCATTAAAAGCTGTTCCAAACCATCCAAAATTTACAAGGCCGGCCAATGATTCTGCAAAAAATTTCTAAGTCCCATACCGAAACTAAATCCCGTTGCCATTCCGTAAAAAGAAATTCAATGTTGCCACCCGGTAAAAAGTACCCTCGTTACCTTCTACAAATAAAAAGAAAACCGAAATTAATAGACACATATCCAGCAAAAATAGAACTCAACATTCAGTAAAAACAGCTAAACTCAACAGCAGGAAGAAAACAACTCAACTCCAGTCATGACGTCACTTCAGATCACGCCGCCTGTGATGTCATTGGGTCACGCTCCTTTGATGACGTCACTTCCGCCGCATACTTCTCTGTACTTTCTACTGATGCGTTCTAATATTACGACGTTAGGGTCGAAGAGGTTAAGTCACAATTTTTTGAAAATTGTATTAAAAATGTTGATTGGATTTCTTTTGCACAAAAGTAATAAAAATCAGCGATATTAAAAAATAGCAAATTTTGGAGCAAATAAATTGGAAGTTTGTACAGTTTGATGGCAATTCTATAAAGCGACTATTGCTACGTCCACTAGTACTCTACAGGCATTAAAATTGCTACACCAGGAAGAAATATAGATAACAAACTAATATTTATTGGACAAGTATATTATTCTAGAAATAGCAAGTGATTAAATTTTCAAGACATTTTGGTGCATAGACCCTGATAAATCAGTACCCAGAGCAACCACCTCTGGCAGTAATAACAGCACTTTTACTCCTGGGCATTGAGTCCAACAGAGATTGGATGGCATGTACCTGCGCAGATGCCCTTGCAGCTTTAACACGATGTCACGATCTTCATCAACCATAATGACTATCGTATGGTGACGAGCAAGTCGCTCGACAACCATTGACTGGACGTTTTCTATTGGTGAGAGACCTGGAAAACGTGCTGCCCGGGGCAGCAGCCGAACGTTTTCCGTATAAAGGAAGATCGTTACATCAGTGGCAACATGCGGTCGTGCATTTTCCTGCTGAAACGTAGGGTTTCGCAGGGCTCGAATAAAGGGTAGAACCATGAGTCGCAGCACATCAGAAATGTAACGTCCACTGCCAAAGTGCCGTCAATGCGAACAAGATGTATCGAGAGTGCGAACAAGAGGTGACTGACGAGGATGCGAACAAGAGGTGACCGAGAGATGTATCTAATAGCACCCATACCATCACGCAAGGTGATGGGCCTGTATGAAGATGACGAATGCACGGTGCCAATGTGCGTTCACCACGATGCTGCCAAACACGGATGCGACCATTATGATGCTGTAAACAGAACCTGGATTCATTTGAAAAAATGAAGTCTCGCCATTGGTGCGCCCAGGTTCGCCGTTGAACAATCACACCATTGAAGGCACTCCTGTCTGTGATGCAGCCTCAAGGGTAACCGCAAACATGGGCTCCGAGCTGAGAGTCCATTCTGATGCAAACGTCGTCGAACTGTTCGTGCAGACACTTGTTGTCTTACCCCATTTCGTGACTGGGGGCTCGTGACGGGTCTGCACGATCCGGCAAAGCGGGTAACATGCCCGTCTTCTCGGCTGCTAGTGATAGCAGGCCGTTGCGATCCAGCACGGCATTACATATTACTGTCCTGAAGCCATCAATTCCATATTCTGCTTGGAGCCATTGGATCTCGACCAACGCGAGCAGCAATAATGCGATAGGATAAACCGCAATCCCGGTAGGCTACAATTCGACCTTTATCAAAGAAACGTACTGGTACGCATTTCTCCTTCTTACATGAGGCACCACAACTTTTCACTATGCATCAGCGTTCAAAATCATGAAACCATTCTTCAAGTTCGACCATAGCAGAGTAACATTCATGCTCGTAGTCAGAAGAGCAGAAAACAATCTCTCACCCCTGGCAACATTTCACCTCACCTGTCTAAGAGAACCTTCAAATACTCAATAACAATTTCAAAATTAAAAAGATTTTCAAAATCGTAAGCAGTGGTAAGCAGAACTAAATGTTCTAAAATCTACCCCTCATATTTTTCGTCAAAAAACTTCAAGACTCCAGACAGTATTTTCCTTGTAAATGATAATGTCTTTAAATTATGGTGAGCAAAATTAATGAAAGTCGAAAAGTTCGAGAAACCTACCATAATATATCATTTTTCAAATTCTTGAAAACCCCCTTTAAATCGCGCAAAAAAGAATTCGCAATATCGCCTGAAATCAAAGGCGGATACAAGGGGAGGGCGCAGGGGGCGCGCGCCCTCTCCGAGAAAAATATATTTACACTAGACAAATGGGGCTTTTACCAATATTAAATATGCTTTACACTAGATAAAATGAATATTCACGATTTGCGCCCCCTCCGAAAAAAGTGTCTGGATCCGCTCTTGCCTGAAATTATCGTAGAAAATTTGTGAAAAGCGAAGTTGACGCAGAATGAAATATGAAGACGACCCCTTATGCAGATTAAATTACTAGAAAATTAAAGTAGGCGTTATTTGCAAACGAATGGTATATAAAACTTTGCTGTACGACAAACAACGGCCAAATAAAGAGCAAGTAGGCCCTTTTCCCCGCAGCTGTATCTATATAAATAAAAAATACTGTAAAATGTCGGTTGGTTGGTTAGTTAGTTTGTCTGTGTCTTGTGTAGCTCCTAGACGGGTGATCCTAGACCTGCCAAATTTTGTATGGTAATTCTTCAAGACGGGTCCCGACATACTTCGAGTGATTTTATCGAAATTCGAATTATTTTAGGAGATATTGATAGAAAACGTGTCGCAAAAAGGCTAATTTTTGATCTTCACCAGTTCGCAATTGTAACCCCGCAGTGGAAAAAGTGAGAATTAAGCATATCTAGGTTGCCATATTTGGCACGTTTATTATATGATTCAGACTCTTGAAGTAAAAATAAAAGAATAACGATTTTTTTATATTATTTGCAAGGTTATTTTTTAATTAAAATATCTTGTGCATGTAAAATCAATACAGGAATGAAAAGTTTTATACTCAAAATAAAATAGGATTTGGAAATTTTCCGAGACTAAACGTGCAACTTTTTAATTTGGCGAAAAATAAAAGGATTGATATGCGATTTTGAGAAGATGCGATTCTAGCGCTTGGCGCAATTTATTGTCATTTTATCGTCTGATACTTGAATTATGAATACACCTGAATATGTTTTTGAAAGTTTCATTCAGTTCGGCTCGTGCATTTTTCTGACCAGCTTTTCCCCATCTATTTCTAATGTATTACATCCAGAAAAAGGATGTTTGAAATATTAATTTTAATTTTGTTTAATCACACTCATGAATAATGATATACTTTCCGACTTAATGGAATTAGGAAAAGAAAATGGGGAAGACCCATGGATTATAATACGCTTTTAATATGTAGCACTTTAGTGCGTATTTAAAATCTGAAAGAGTTTCAAATTTCCTTACTTTATCAAAAAACGGAAAGGAAAAAAATAATAAAGACCAATATATCCAGAAGCTTAATATATAGAAAGGAACAAATTATTTTCGTCCTATTGAAGATTAATATAGGACGAAAATAATTTGTTCCTTTATGTATTTTTTTATCATTTAACCAACTCACTTTTGTAACTAGGGCGGCTCCACACCGTAAGCATTGGATCTGGGCACCGGCTTCGAAGGGGCGTCATTTCGAACTCAAAAACTAACTAGAGCATAAAAGAGGGCATCTTTTTTACATTAGCAGGGGGCGACACTTACCGTAGGGCCGCTCCTGTTGTAACCATCTTAATTTTAAATTCCATTCAGAATCTGAGAGATTTCAGTGCCAAGGAGGCCAGCGAGGAACAGGATTCTCTCCGAACAAGATTTATTAAGATGGCGAACCAACTGGTCGCCGGAGGCAGCTAATATGCATATATGTTTATTTATTTAAAGTTTTTAATTCAGTAACATGTATTCTAATTTCAGATACAATGTTTTTTTATTTTCCTTTTCCTCCGCGCACTTTGCCGCGGATGATGCAATGTACCTGCCCCTCGGCTTCAGAGGGGTCTCCAAATTTAAAGTACCTTTATACTTTTTACTATATCTAATAAAATGGAAATTTTCAAATCATATACAGGGTGTATCACAATTTCCTCCCGGTTTTGGAAGGCTTATAGAAATATATATTACCAATACAGCAACAGAGTTGACTTTATTTGAGAAAGAATTGTTACACGTTTTCTTTCACAAAAGTCGAATATGTGGACCTTTCGTGACAGGGACGGTATAATGCAATTTTGTCGGGGGTAGGGGAGGGCAGTTTGTCCAATGATCAGCATCACCAAACAAGGACGGATCATAGGAGGCGGAGGGGCGACCGCTGCAATTGAGAAAAAAGAAATTAATGTAAAAGATCCTATTTACTTCCGTAAAATGAAGATATATGTCAATCTTCTAACTAACTGCCCCCATCGACAAACTAAATGCCCTCCCCTCACCCCCGATAAAATTGCATTAATCCGTCGCTGTCACGAAAGGCTCACATATTGGACTTTTGTGAAATAAAACTTGTAACATTTCTTTCTCTAATAATGTCAACTTTGTTGCTGTATTGGTAATATATATAAGTCTTCCGAACCCAGGAGGGAGTTGGAATACACCCTGCATAAGTTAACTGCTACTGTTGCTAATCTACATCTTTAAGAGCTAAAGCATCATTCATAAAAAAAAAAAAAATTCTACAGCTTGACAGGATACCCTATTTTTATATAAATGTCACTTAAAGAGGGTGATCAATTTAAGAGTACCCGTTGGTTTTTCTTATTCCATTGAAATCTGACGGATGTGGAAACTATTCTAACACTGAAGTAGAATTGTTCCAACCATGTTTAAGTGTGAGAGACCATTTTCAACACAGTTGCGCTTCTCGACTTTATTTTTGAGGTAAAGCAGAAATAGAGATGCACAATGTTACTTCATCCTGTGATCATTTTATTTAAGAAAAAAATTATTTAATTCAAATTTTTTACATTATTATTCCTTACACCAAATGTTGAAAAGGTTTGCTACCAGTTTGAATGCAAGCATAAAAACAATTGATTTTTTCCAGAAAAGTCCTGCAACCATCGATAAATTAGAACAAACCATAACTGTAGAAAGCTCGTCAATAACACCAACAATGCTGAAGAGTGTCAGAAAACTTGGTTCGACGATTTCATGTTTGTATTCAAAATGATGGTGAATATTTTCAATATTTGCTGTAAGGAATGACAATGCAAAAATTTGAATTAAATTATGTTTTTTAAAACTAAAATTATCACAGGATTAAGTAACTTTGTGCGTCTTCATTTCGCTAATGTTTCTTAATTCTAAGATAATGTTATTTTTGAAAACAATAATTTAATTCAAATTTTTTTACATTGTCGCTCCTCACAGCAAATGTTTAAAGTGTTCGCCACCATTTTGTATGCAAACATGAACACGTCAAACCAAGTTACTGACGCACTTTGCAACATTGTTGGAGTTACTGACGAGATTTCTTCCTCTACGATTTGTTTTGAATCATCGATGTTTGCAGGACTTCTCTTGAAAACATTATCTTATAGATCCTCTCCCCCTAAAAAAAACTGCTTTGAAAGAAGCAGACATTTTACTCAAATCATTTGCACAGTAATGGATTAAAAATTACTAATGACTTTCATGCGAATTTAGGTTTAAGAAACAAGGTTTTGCATTCAGAAAAAGAAAAAAACGATACCGACACATTAAATATAGGTTTATTAAAAAAGAGCTTGGGAGGGAAATATGTAGCGCTAAAATTTTTTCGATAAAAATTGATTTTCAGAGTCAATTCAAATAAAAAAACTACTAAAGCATTGACTAAAATTTCGGGGGAGGGGGGTCAAATCCTCATGGCCCCCTTTGGCCATGATAACAGTTTTTTTTTTTTTTTTTTATAATCTGATCTGGACATAGAACTTAAAATGACCGAAGATGTCATGATCGAATTCTTTGGAAAAAACTAGAGAGAAAGACTAAAAAGAAGACTATTGTAAAAACCGACACCTGACTAGTACCTTTAGGGGGGGGCTGTTACAGAGAACTACTTTGTTAACGCGAAGTACATTTTGCGCATCTGGTATTAATTTCAGATAAGGGAATACAGAGAATAAAAAATGAACTGCATTTGATTATCTGACTGAAGGTATGGAAACAAATTTGTTAATTTTGCAGTCTTAAATATGCGTTGGCAGAATGAACAGAGTTTTGTTATCCTGTATTTGATTTTGTGGTTTGCTGTTACTTCAACTTTCAAAGTTACTAACCCAAAATCACTAGATTAGTGTGTTTGTATTAGACTTTATACGAATCTATTAAGAGCTGTGCATGTTTTATACATTTTTTAAAAGATTTTTCTGCGATAACTTGAAATTGTACGATTTCAGGGTTTCACATGCCTAAATAATGGATTAGCTTTTACGAATTTAATCATCACAAAATAATTTCGAGGCTGTCCAAAAAGGTGATGAAGGTAGAATTTCCACCAAAAAGCTTGATTATTGATATCCATTTAACAAGAATCGGAGTTTCGGGAGGTGCCGAGGCCACCGCAGGCCATCCATTATTAAGCTGTATTTTCTATGTACAGAACAATGTCTGATCCAATTATCTGAATCCTTCCATCACTTCATTTCTTTTCTAAATCAGCTATGACCACGTTTTAAACCACGGGTTCTCAAACTTATTTCGATCACCACCCAATTTGAAATTAAAAAAATAAAAAATCTAGTGCTTCTTCCCCCCTCCCCTCCCCACACACATTCCCATATTCTTTAACTTTACGTACCATCTGTTACATATATTAAAGACAATTATTGCAGGTACATTTTTTAAAAATGTATTATTATATGGATAAGATAGATAGGATATAGTCCATATCCTTTATCCGAGATCAAAGAATGTATCAATGGGGAAAAAAAATCAATCATATTTATAAGTATGTTTACTAACTTTAAAAGAAGGCTTTTGGCTTGTCTAATGTGATTTATGAATCTTGTGTGTTTTGACGAGTTTGTTAATATCAAGCTCATAATCATTTAAAAACAGTCGTAAGTCACATCATTCAGTAATTTGGATATCACAGCGTTAGTACGAACCACTTTCCAGCAAGAGCAACGTTCATACAGCACTATACCCACGTTCTCATACACTTCACATCATCCTGGCGATTCTGTCAAGTGTTGACAGTAAATAAGCAAGCCATCGTTCTAAAGGATACTGCTGATAAATTGTAGAAAATATTAAATTCATGTCCGCCGATATTTCTTTTGTGCAGTAACAGGTTGGCCACGAAAGCAGAACGATATTTTTTTATTTAATCAAGTAGTCATGAAGCTGGATATCCAGATCATTAAACAATTTATAAAGGGTGAGAAGAACGCAGTAGCATTTCTTGGTAAGATGAGGTTTAATTTTTATTTTAAATATTAAATATTCTACGGTTTCCGTAGAAGGACGAATTAAAATCGGATTTTTATAGATAAAATTTGTCTGACGCCGCCCTTCGAGATTACCTAAGCGTCCCCCAATTTTCT
Organism: Cheiracanthium punctorium; assembly: GCA_038373885.1. Classification (NCBI taxonomy): domain Eukaryota; kingdom Metazoa; phylum Arthropoda; class Arachnida; order Araneae; family Cheiracanthiidae; genus Cheiracanthium; species Cheiracanthium punctorium. The sequence goes on along the minus strand of JAWZYV010013142.1, from coordinate 105,045 downwards.
GTGAGCCTTTTACTGACCCCGTGAAAACCTCCTACGCCTATAAGAGGACGTTACTGCCCACTTTTAGAAAGACTGTTTTAAATGCGTAAAAAGCCTGAAACAATACTCGAAACTCACCTGAATCTTTAAATTAGACAGCAAAATCACAAAAAATGCCACTTCCCAAAGTAAAAAAAAAATTTCCAGCCCAAAGTAAAAAGAATATTTATTAAAAATTTACTTATATATTGAAATTTAATTTTTTGAAAATTAATTTTTCTTGAAAAATAAGACGGAAGTCAGTATTCTGAAAACCGTTTGTGCAGGCGTGCCTTTCTTAGTTGATAATTTTTCCAAATTATGTGAATGGATCGAAATGAAAAAGTTAAAGCGCAACGCTAGTTATGCAATTTAAAACCTTTCATAACAAGTGAAACATTAAAATCTATCATAAATTTTAAAAATCAAGTTTAAAAATTATTATTATTATTTCTAAAATTGTTTGATATGAGTTTCTATTTTCAAATGTTTAATTGAATAAGTATATATACAGGGTGATTCGCTACCGTGATGACACACTTGCAGGGGGTGTTGGGTGTGTTGCCCTGCAATCACATAGCAATGTGGGGCCACAAACGTCGTCTTCCCGTTGCTGTTAATCACTTTGGAATGGGTGCTGAAACAACAGTGAACTTAGACTAACGTATTTTTCTCAAAAAACATGTGACTAAATTTCATAGTTTAAAAATTCTATTTCCTTTCTTGGATGAGATTTTTGGAGACAAGCCCATTATATACGAAACTTGCTTAAGAAATTAGACAAACACTTCAACACTTTTCATAAATCGATTATTATCAGGTAAGTGAAAACTGTGTTTTTGGCCCCACGTTTCTGTCTGATTCCGATTCCTTTTTATGCGCCCATCTCCCCTAATATTTTGTGAAAACAATTTAGAAACACCTTGTGTGTGTATATATATATATATATATATATATATATTCACTTTTTTTCAAATAAGAACAAATCTTTTAATACTCTCCAGGCATCAAAATTTAATTTATATGTCATTAATACAGTCATTCAAGGTAACTTTGAGCCATAGGGCATAACTTTATGCCACCACAGTTTTCAGTTTGTAAGATTTTACTAAGCTGCTCATGGTTCACTGCTGCACTCTTCTAGCAAAATTGTAAAACTGCTTTTCTACTCTGTCAAAAAGTAAATTGACAACATACGATACATAACTAATTTGGCTCTTCAGCCTTTTTCTGAAATACTGTTTGGAAGCTCTGTCTTAATCTTATTTTTCCTGTTTCAAAGCTCTCCCGATTCCTAGATTAAATAAAACAAGGTATTTTGAATGCAGTTTCTGATACTGGTTCAAAGATATCCCGAATGCCATGGTAACTTTGTACCTTGTAAATTAAGTACTATTTTTTATTTTACCATCAACCATTTATTAATTACCATTTTACCATTACCATTAACATTTTAGTTTTTACCATTTATTAATTTGATTAAATTAACCTAAAATTTAGGGTTTATAATTCCATTTTATGCCATTTGGTCTGAAAATACTATTAAAGCATAAGCTAAGCAAATGAAAATACAGAAAATGTGCATCAAAGTTACCCTGAATGACTGTACGTACTTTAAACATTATGCCGCGGCTTAACTCTGTAAAATTACTATTAATAAAAATGCTTTTATTTCTTTATAATAATCCTGAATAAAAGTTGATAATGATAATCTTGTTTTAATAACATAGCTTTGTTTATTTTGTTATTCAAATGTTATTAAATAATGTGACTTCTGAAAATTAATTTTTTAGAGACTATTTTGAAACAATCTGATATACATTATTCAGATGTTGAAATAATGCAAGTTTTAATTACATTTTGATCATAAATGCAATTTATCAGAAATGGTGTTTCGGATTTTGTTACTATAGAGGTACAACTTTGCAAGGTATGGCTTAAAAGAGTGGGTATAGTTTTTTTTTACTTTGACATTTTTATAAATCTGTGCTAATATCAACTATTATACAATTGTTTTTATTTCTCATATTAAAATAAATTTTAACACAATAAACTAGATTTTTTTTTCTTCAGTTGAGAAAGTAGCTTACTCGTAATTATAATACTTTAAACCTTTTACATGCATTTTGAATATTCATGTATATTATTTTTTGCATTTTTTTCATTCAGAGAGTATTTTGTATTTTTGTGTATTCGAATCAATGTATCTTATATTTTGTGTAGAAAATAGAAAATACATTTTCGATGCATTTTGACCAACTCTGATGTGGCTTCAAGAAAGACGGAACTACAGTGCATTTCGCCCTTCAATATCTGGACCCTACATTTCCGTGGAGATAGATTGTCAGCACGAGACTCATCCCGTGGCCATTTCGAACATCAGATCTGTAATCTCTTTCTTTTCCTTGGGGCTACATGAAAACCTTACTGTACGAAACAACCGTGGAATCGGGAAATGTATCATACATGGTTCCTGCAAGTAGGATTATTGCAAGTACACCAGACATTCTTGCGAACGTGTAATCTTTAGGCGGCCTGTAATACAACTGCAGACCGCAACTTTGAATCCCTGTTTTAAATCTTCCTTGTAAACAAAAGCGTTGAGTAAACTCTGCTCTCTCTAATAAATTATAATTATTTGTGACCTATCCTCCATCTTTCTATCTCCTCCATCTTTGCGACCGTATATTTCTACATAATTCTTCCTTGTTATCGTTTTCCTGACTTACATGTAGATTTTCGAATATTATATATATATAGGTTTCAAAGGGTTACCTCCAGACGTAAATGTACCTCAATTAAAAAGTCTTTCGCTCAAGGTTCCCCCCCCTTTATAACAGATAGCTCTTTCGTTCCCCCTCAAAGGCCAACAATCATTCAAATTTAAAAGTGGACTATCTGACTCCAGTAACAAAACAATACGGAATCCATCCAAAAAAAGGGAATTTTTTGTTGCTATCGCTTCAAAATTTTTTTTTCCTCTAACTGGAATGATTGAAATGTGTCAAATCCGGAATATTCGGTTAATACTTTTATGAAAATTGACATTCGTTCGGCTTCACAGCAATTCTAGTAAGCCCAAATGATAGGCCACTGATTCATATACACACATATTGCTTTAACATAGCTTTATAATTTTTAATTGTTAGAAAACGTACTTGAACTCCCACTTACTTTAGAATTTTTGCTAACTCGTCCATTTAGAGGGAACCAACAACACATTCAAAAAAGTAAAAATATTCTTCTGATCTTTCGGGTATCTTAAACAGGTGGGATTTTTTTTTTTTTTTGCAAGTTTCACAAAATATAGGGTGAGGTGGTAGAAAATGGTGGAAAAATCATGTATTTTTTTTTTAAAAGGTCCCAAAATCAAGCTGTTAAATTTATGTTAACTAAATTATCGACACATACTACATACATTACGCTTATATAGATTGATAACATTAAAAAATAATGATACATTTTCAAAGTACTTTTCTAAGGTGTCATTTTCAGTTAGGCAGGTATTGATACCCTCATTTTCCCCCATGGTGGCGGAAAATAGAGGTAGTAGAAAAATACTGGTATATTTTTTTAAATAAAATTCCTGTTAATGCTATGAATGAAAGAAAAGGCACTAAAAATTTAATGTATTCTTAATATACTTCAAGAAAAAGATTCACAGAAAACCATTATTTCCTAAAACATTTAGCTAAAGGAATAAGTTCACGATTATCAAATTCAGGCTCTCTCAGTATATGGCTAATGTTACAGGGGTATAGGCAAGGTATGGCCGAATGCTGTAGCCACCTGCCAAATAAGTAATATTTGTGTGATTATGGGGCCAACGCTACGCTAAGGCGATCTGCCAAGCATGGAGATGCCTTGAAGTGTAATTCCCTGAGGGCTTACATGCCTTCGTAGGAGGACTTTCTAAGATGTTCTTACGCGTATTCACGTTATAACTGGAGAAAACCTACCAAAACTCCTGACCGTTAGATCGGTAGCCGCGTAATGGGACCCGAAACCGGGACCTTCACACTTTGGCCGTCTACCATTTTCAGTGACATAACCACTGTGCCATGGTGAGGTATGCGAAATAAGTAAGCATAAGATATGAAAATATTATTTGTGGATAAATTTGAAAGTTCCTCTTGAAAAATTGTAGGTTCAGCTACGGACCTAAGCAAAATTAATATTTTCCCTAATGCATGTTTCTCCAGCTGCAAAGATTTCGATTTCGATTTACGAATTTATTTTTTCTTTGGTCTTTTTTTTTAAATTCATTTTTGTATGTGGACACTTATATACAAAGTAAAGGGGTTCCATCCCCCCCATCCAAAAAAAAAAAATCTTGGCTACGCTACGCGTCTCCACAAAATTAATTTATACAATAAACAGTCAATCAAAATGTCAATTTCCTGATCGTATCTGTTGTTTCAGTAATATTTAACAAACGGAGAAATAGAAATGTAAGTGCCATACAGAACTTTAAATCTCACCTCAGAAGAAAAAAAAAATTAAAAATAGAAATTACAATTTTATTCTTAAATGTTTTTATATACACTGTTATAAATATAAGTTCAACCTTTCACCAAATAACCGGTGAAAACAGAGAGCTACAAGCAATGTCATAAACCTTTAACCGCTTTTGTGGTTCATTTGAAAATTCCTGAAAAATTCTAACCCAGGTCGAACCGAATTATCGGAATTTTAGGTTCGATATACGAAAAGTCGAATTTTCGGTGAAACCAACCAAAACAATATGGCTGCCCACGCTGCTCGCTCGCGTAGGATAGAGGGGATTCCGTAAAGGTAAGAAAAGTGTTAATTTTTTCTCATTTTGAATCAATTAAGTCTATGAACAATGTATAATAGTTTTTGAATAAGTGAAAATATTAAGATATCCACACATATGCCATGGTGATGGGCATGGCCTAACCCTAATCATACGCGATCGACTGATGACACAAAATGAATCAATTATAATATTGCGGTGGCAGTGTCGGGCAAATTTCCTGCCTGGCCGCCGATTGCGAAAGCCACAGCAGAATGCGCACGTGGTGACGTTGGCGTGGTGACGATGGTCAGGATCTGCTGAGATAACTCAACCGTGCTCGCGCTATATAACCGTGGTATATAAGCAAGTGCTGCTGCGACAGCAAAGATACCTGTTCTTAGTTAATAAAGTTTCCTAGTTTATGAATGCGTACTTATTTTTAAGTGGCTGCTCTAACTTACCTGGATTAAGTTTAGACGGCGTGCTGGTTGTAAGATAAGTAAAACTCCAGCACCCGTAGTGGTGACCCGGACGTGATACAAAGTTTCTACAAGTTCCTTGAAAAGCGCCGAACTGGCTGTACGTCTGTGTTTGTCGGATGAATGAAATAGTGACTCCCAGTCGTACATTGGCAAAAACTACTAAGTGCCACGTGCTGAAAACTCTCAAGGTGAATGCTGCTGATGTTCTGGAGGTTTATTTCTGCTAACTACCGGGGACTGTCATCTTTTAGTAAAGGTTCGGCCTGCTGTTTGATCAAGTTTAGAAGGTGAGCTGAATTTCAAAATTTTCCTACTATGCCAGGGGACGGGGAACAGGCGGTGGCTGAAACACATAAGGTCGGCTTAAAACTACCTCCCTTTTGGGAAAAACACCCAGAATTATGGTTCGCAAACATTGAGGCACAGTTTATTGTTTCGGGTATTACACAAGATAATACCAAGTACTACTCAATTATATCGGCATTAAATTCAGATGTGCTGTCATATGTTAGCGACATAGTTTTACAACCACCGGAGGGTGATAAATACGAAACACTTAAAAAAAGGTTAATAACGGACTTTTCAGACTCCGAACAACGTCGACTAAAAACGTTACTTTCAGAGCTGGTTTTGGGGGACGATAAGCCGTCTCAGTTACTCCGGCGAATGAGACAATTGGGAGGCACAGGGTTTGATGACAAATGTCTTAAAACTCTGTGGTTACAACGTCTACCATTACAAATGCAGACAATTTTGTCCATCTCCGACGATACTTTGGAGAAATTAGCCATAATGGCGGACAAAATCCATGAAACCACTGCAGGCACTGTCGGCTTACTGCAAACTGATAAGGCAACTGTTTCCTCTGAAATTAGTCAGCTACAAACCCAAATCTCTGAATTAACCAAGAAAGTCGAACGCCTTTCGCGACCCCGCCACAGATACAGTCCTCAGCATAGGAGCCCTTCCCGTAGACAACACTCAAACAGCCGACAGAAATTCCGTGATAGGTGCTGGTATCACTTTAAGTTCGGCAGCGCGGCTAAACGTTGCAAATCCCCTTGTTCATTTAAAAGATCGGGAAACGAGCAGTGAAATCGCATTACCTGGCGCAATGCGATTTCAAAGTCAGCAACAAAAGCCGCCTCTTTGTGTTCGACCCTATGACAAACTTAACATACCTAGTTGACAGTGGTAGTGATGTTTGTGTCGTGCCACGATCGAGTTTTTCGTCGTTGAGAAATGCCACTGGCAATATTACCTTGTATTCGGCTAGTGGATCTCCGATCAAAACGTACGGGGTCAAATTGCTCACTTTAAGTTTGAGTTTTCGCAGAAAGTTTTCATGGCATTTTGTAATTGCCGATGTAACCAAACCAATCATAGGTGCTGATTTTCTTAAGCACTTTGGCTTGCTGATAGACTTAAAGCATGCTCGTCTTCGTGATAGCCTCACCAACTTGACTACTACAGGTAAACCCGTGACTGATAAATCTCGCGTAACTTTAGTTGCTAGTAACTCTTCATACAGAGAAATCCTAGAAAAGTACAATGAGATGATTCGCCCATACCCTTCCAAGAGGGTTATTAAACATAATACAGTTCACAGAATTATTACAAACGGGCAACCTGTTTTTGCTAGGCCGCGAAGGTTACACCCTTTAAAATTAAAAATCGCAAAAAAAGAGTTCGAATACATGTTGGAACAAGGTATATGCAGACCTAGTACGTCAAACTGGTCTTGCCCACTACATTTAGTACCCAAAGCATCAGGTACAGAATTCCGCCCAACAGGAGATTATAGAGCTCTTAACATAATCACTGTACCAGACAGGTACCCGCTGCCACATATTCAAGATTTCTCAAGTCAGCTACATAATAAAATTTTTTTTTCAAAAATTGACTTAGTGAGGGCCTATCATCAAATTCCCGTCCACCCAGACGACGTACACACGACAGCAATCACTACACCCTTCGGGATGTATGAATTTTTATTTACACCTTTCGGTTTGGCTAATGCGGCACAAACTTTCCAGAGGTTTATAGACGAAGTCTTGCGAGGTCTCGATTTCACATTCGCATATTTGGACGATATCCTAATAGCAAGTAGTTCCGAGGTGGAACACAAACTGCACCTCGAAAAGGTATTTGAGCGCTTGACGAACTACGGAATTCGTATAAATTTAGATAAGTGCGTTTTCGGAGTTCCTGAACTCCCTTTTCTCGGATATCTGGTGAATAAAAGTGGTATTAGGGTTACTTCCGATCAGGGAAGACAGTTTGAGTCCCGCCTATTCCACTCATTTACACAATTATTGGGTGCAAAACACATTCATACCACCGCCTATCATCCCCAGTCTAATGGCCTTGTAGAAAACTGGCATAGGACCTGGAAGGCTTCTCTTCAAGCCCATCTTACGGATCCTAGATTTGCCGATCGTTGGACGGACGTCCTTCCTACAGCTTTGCTTGGACTGCGTGCTGCGTTCCGTGAGTCGATCAAGGCTTCTACTGCGGAGCTGGTGTATGGCGTTCCTTTACGATTGCCAGGGGAATTTTTCACACCCACCAGCGTCGACGTTAACGCTGCAGACTTCGTCCGTCGGCTGAAAGAGATTATGAGTGCCATTTCGCCTTCTAAGACAAGCAACCATGGTACTCGAAGTAGAACTTTCATTCCGCAAGATTTGCATAACTGCACTCATGTTTTCGTGCGACATGATGCTGTGCAACCTCCACTGAAGCCACCTTATGATGGACCGTACCCGGTATTGGACAGGTCAGAAAAGGTTTTTACTGTCCGAAAAGATAACAAGGACATTTTCGTCTCTATCGACAGGTTGAAACCAGCGTATATTGTGCAAGAACAGCAGCCACCGTTGCTCAGCGCAGAGGAGCAGAGAGCCAAGTCGGGGCCCCGGGGATAAAATCTTTGGGGTCCCTTTGCTATCCAGAAATCCTTTTGATGTCGTATTAGATCAATCATTTATACCTTATTAAAATTATTAATCATTTAGACAAACTTTAAATTAATAGTAATTGGAAGTTATTAATAGAATTAAAAGTATTAATTTAAAACAGTATTATACTTTAATAAACATCCATGCTCTAAAAATATACCAACATTTTGTTTTGGAGGTTTCGTCACCTCCATAGAGAAACTGTATTTGCAATGTTAACATTTTAGCATGGCATGTTTCCACAGTATGAATAAAAAATTAATATTTTTATTCATACTTCCATGCAAGCAGGTATCCAAAAAAGTGGAAATTTCAAAATTTCTCATTGAAAGTCTTGATCTTTAACATTTTGTTAAGGAAAATTCAAAGTTTCGGAGGCTGGGTGGGCCATAGTCTCTCCTCTGGCTATACCCTTTCTTCTACTATTTAACAATGTGTCTCGGGAAAAAAATGATTTCTTGTTAAATAAATCCTTTCTACTTTTAGTCATGGCAAAGCGTTGAATAACACCGTCAATGTTTACTTTTCTTGTAAAAGAAGACTCAATCACTAACATTCCTCGCTTTTGTCAAGTGGGTGGTTTATGCTCTGGCTGGCTTTTTTGGTATTTCATTCAAAAATTAATTTGAAACATCCGGGGATATAATATGAATTCGGACTTTTTTTTCACAAAATTGACAACACACAATTAAGTATCATATAAACAGCAAAAGCGGGGGCCCTTCACAAGCTGAGGCCCTGGGGATTTTTCCCCTGCTCCCCCTCCCTCTTTGCGCCACTGCTCAGCAGCAAGCTGTCTGAGCCGAAACAGGAATCAAGCACAAAAGCTTTGCCTGTCCCAGCAACACCTGTACGAGTTTCCCGATCAGGCCGCAGAGTTCATTTCAGGTACACTAAGTAGACCTGAAGCGGTAACGTTCCCACTGGGAAGGGGGTACTGCGGTGGCAGTGTCGGGCAAATTTCCTGCCTGGCCGCCGATTGCGAAAGCCACAGCAGAATGCGCACGTGGTGACGTTGGCGTGGTGACGATGGTCAGGATCTGCTGAGATAACTCAACCGTGCTCGCGCTATATAACCGTGGTATATAAGCAAGTGCTGCTGCGACAGCAAAGATACCTGTTCTTAGTTAATAAAGTTTCCTAGTTTATGAATGCGTACTTATTTTTAAGTGGCTGCTCTAACTTACCTGGATTAAGTTTAGACGGCGTGCTGGTTGTAAGATAAGTAAAACTCCAGCACCCGTAATATTATTTTGGCAAATGGTCACGAATAACAGCTTGATAGTTTTTGAAATTGAAACGATATACATTTAAAATGGGTCGGCTAATAAATTATATTACATTACTGAATACTTCTGTTTGTCATGCTTCAACTCGTAATTGCGGGTACGTTAACCCTAATAATCGACGGTGTTGTTTACTTATACCGTACTACCCCTTGGAAACTGTTTGTATTGTATTTGATTATTTTTGTCTGTTTGTATTGTATTTGATTATTTTGTTTACTTTATATATAAGATTGTATACTTAAGTTTGTATTATCACAAATATTAGTGGCAGACTAATAACAAGCATGAAAGTTTTCAGTCTTTGATAACATCATTGATGCATTTGAGATGTAGTATTTAAATTAGGTTAATGAATTTAGTTATCCTGAATACAGTTTTATAATGAATATTAGTTAATTTAATAATGAACACATATAAAAGAATAACAGATAATGTGTGAAATGCATAATAATTTATTTGTTCTGTATGATTCTCAGCAAAGTTCAGTCTTTTTAGCCGTTTTGTGCTTTCATGCCTGTAATAAGGAGGGAGGGACATAGACTTAATAAGGGCAAGAGGGACAACTGCCCCCCCTAAAATTCAAGAAAATTTAGATGTCACTTGTTTGAAAACAGTATTTTCTATAATAGGAAACACCCCTTCCTTTTCCCCAATGTTGCATGCCCATTTACTCCCATGAGGAGGGCAGTCTGCCCTGTGCCCTGACTGTACCTAGAAGCAACATATTAAAAAAATTTCACGTAAGCCCTGTTACAGAAAGAACTTATACATTTTCAGCTAAAGACACTAAATCAATGACATTCGGTATGCAAAAAAAAAGTAAATAGGAAACAAAACTAATTTATACAGTGCATGAAAATTTGGGCAATGTTTTCATAATTAGAACTAATAATAACAATAAATAGATAGTACTGCATTGCACATAGATCCGAATGTTATTTCTTTAAAAATTCATAACTTAAAAAGCCTTGCCAGTTTAAAAATTTGCAATCTTATAAAGCAGTAATAGGTGATTAAAATATAAAAAATCAAGGAAAACAAAAAGGGCAAGTTTTGAGATATTCAAGGCCAAGTCATAAATTGTAAATCAGCTGAAGCGTTGTCAGACAAAAGAGTAATTTTATGGCGTGATTAAATATTTCTTTTATGTTTTACGCTAGGGATGATCCGGATAATGATTTGCCGAATATCGGATATATCCGAAGGTCTTTTGACTGGCATATATGGATATCCGGCATTAGATATGCTTTTAATTATGGTTTATGTTTATTGCTTTTTTTAAATATAATCTTAGTAGCAGAATTATCTACATCAGTCTGCAATGCAGATTTAAAAATACAAAAATAGTCTGCAAGGTAATCTTCGTTGAAAAATAAAGGCTTATACAGCTACACGAAATCTAAAAAATATTCACCAGATGGTTTATTTTTTACAGTAATTTTTTAATCTCCCTGGCCTGAAATACCACGTGCACATCTTGCTGGGTCAAATATGAAACGGTAACCAGGAAAAAAAAACAAACTCATTTTAAGTTTTCATAAATATGCAAAATGAATTAACTGCTATTTTTTAAAAATAAAATATGCGCGTAAACAAAAATTATCTTTTCACAAATATTTAAAAAGATTTTAATAATATATTAAATAAAACATTTGGATATTAAATTTTCCAATATTTTAATTTGTCATGTTTTATACCATATTAAATTTAATATTTTGTTTAAAATCTAATTAAGTATTATTTGTTTATATTAATTATAAAAGCAAAATATCTAATATTATTTCACGGTGTAAAATATTAATTTAACATAATTATTTGTTGCTTCTACCCTTTACAAATATAAAAAGGAAAACAAAAATATTAACCTAAAAAAAATTACTATCAAAAGAATGTTAATTCATACTAAACTGTAAATAAACAGTCAGTGTGAACCTAAACATCCATTTTAAATTTAAAAAATAATTAAACAATAAAATTCAATTTAAAATAAAGCCATTAAAATAAAATCATAAAACACATCGTCATCATTAGCAGGTAGCTATTTTCAGAAATAAAAAGCCGGCTTTAGGATTACCGTGTCTTAACTTCAGATCCTCAAAGGGCAGGATTACCATAAAGGCTTCCTTTTTCACGGCAAGAAAAAGTCGCCAAAACAAAAGTGCACCAAAAGGATACTAAAGCTGCAGTAGCGGATCCAGAAATTATTTTTGGGAGGAGCTAAACTTTGAAAAAAGCTTATTTCACCCAAACAAAATGTACGATGAAGCAAAATTTTAGTATAAAGTAATGTAAAACTTTTTGGGAGGGGCTAAGTTATAAAAAAAAAAGATCATTTTATCTACTTAAAGTGTATAATAAAGCAGAATGTTACCCTTTAGCAATCTTTTTGGGGGGGCTGAAGCCCCCCTAGCCCCTCCCCTGGATCCACTACTGTAAAGCTGTACTATATTTTCAAATTTTTATTGATCATTGTTGCTTGAAATACCTGTAATAGGCAAAACGAAGTACATTTTTACTGCACAAGGGGCGAAAAAAGCAAAGTTGAGTTATAATCACAATATTACAGAGCTCATGTTAACCAGTGATCAATCTAAGTACTCCTTAACCTTTTTAGAAGGAGTATTTTCCTGTCCACAGGAATAATTAAAGCAACGGAAATTGCATTTAACACATCAATCATACATAATAACTGTTACACAATCTATGTACACTGTTAGTGTTAACTGTAAATTTCACTGTTTACATTAAAAGTTATTTTAGATTTCAGAGTTGACTGTAAATAAAAATCATTTTTAAGGGGAAATCTCTCCGAAATCATGGATCATATAACAGAATTTTATCTGGGTTCCAGAACATCGTTCTGGCTCACAAAAAAGTACCGGAACGTCATTCTGGTCCCACTAAACCCCTGGTAGTAGCTCATAAACATGACTTAATAAAAACAGGTTTGACCTAAAGAAGCTTTCAGCTTAGCACCCATTTAAAGACAGGTTTTACTTTTAATATTTTGTTGGGAGGACCAAACACAACCCCTTTGGCTTCGTCTCTTGAGATTTCAGTATAAACTTTAACATTAACATTCTTCTAGAAAAATTGAAACTGCAATTTCAAATCTTCAATATATTCGGTGGCACACCTAGTAGTCAAAATGGTGTGTTTTAGAAATGCAGTGTCAATATAAAAGTAAATAAAAGAAAGGATGCTGGTTTTATGTTATAAGCTGGTGTGTGTTAGGGACATTTCTGAGTGGTTAATTAAAAAAAAAATAAAGGTAAGTGCTTTTTTTTAACGAATCTTTGCGATGTTTAAGGTTTTTAATGTGAATTTTACATTGATATTTGATGTTTTTATGTTGTCATAAGTGTTATTTTTGTGCTATTCTAATCATACTGACTTTATATGAGGTGTACAGCTAGGTTGTTTAATCCACTGATGTTTTTTGAGTTGAAAATGGGCCAGCATTTGCCCAGTTTACATTAGTTGTACAACTAGGTTGCTTAATCCACTGTAGTTTTTTTAGTTAAAAACAGTCCACTGTTTGCTCATTTTAAATTGCCTGTTACTGAATTTGCTGACGTTTTTTAGGTTAAATATGCATGGTGTATTTTGTTTTAATGTTTTTGTTAGTGGAATATATGTAAATTTTTAAAAAAATGTGTTAAAATACTTTGCTGATCGTGCAAAATGGTTGGCGACAGCCACCAAAAGCTCCAGTGACTGTCGCCGTGTTTACATCGGGTGCGCACCGGCTTGTATGATTTTACCAGAAAAAGTAATAGCTCAATGATCTAAGAAAACTAGTGCAAATAAAACGAAAAAAGAAGAAAACACATCTGTATGCAATGCAGTACCATCTATTTATTGTTATTATTAGTTCTAATTATGAAAACATTGCCCAAATTTTCATTCTTATTTATCTACATAAAAATTATGTAACAGGCATACTTACTCAGCCATTTGTTTATGATATGTATACATAGTGTTCATATTTTTAGGCCTGATAACTTATTCATGCATTGTATAAATTTGTTTCTTTTACTATTTACTTTTTTTGGAGGGGGGGGGGAATAATACCGTAAGCACGGGCAGGTTGAGTTGGCGACATTTTTTTTGTCGCGTCTAACCTTGGCGACTTTGCTTTCTCGCCAAACGTAACATAAACATATGTAGTTATATAAGGAAAAATAAACCCCAAAACTACAATACACTTATCTAAACACCTTATTAAAACATTTGTAGACTTACTTAAATCCAATTACAAACAAAATGAACATAAACAAAGCACTACCTCTGGGCTATGGGTACGTTAAAAAAAAAAATAATATAAAACGTTCAAAAGAGGCAAAATACTAAAATATGTTTCTGCAGAAAAATATACAACAAAATTTCCCTTAAAATGTTAAAATCACAGTTTAAAATTAATAGAAAAACACTCAAATAAACAGACTACCTCCCCCCCCCCCTCCCAAGATTCATTCAATTTTAATATCTTCAAAACACACAAAATTTACACAGGGTTTCTACAGACCTGGAAAGTCAGTTTGGGAAAAAAAGTCAGGGAAATTAGCAGAAATTAAAGAAAGGTCAGGGAAATGCAAGAAAAATTGAATTTTGCAGTAAAATCAAGGAAATATTTGCTGTTTGAACCTAAGTATAGAAATTGTTTTATTTTCATTTTCTCATTCAACCTTATAAATAATTTTAAAATGTTTTCTTTATGAGCATATCTTGTGCAGTTGAAATATGCTTAATTTTATCCTAAATTATTATCAAACATGGTTTTTGTTAGAATCCAGTGATGTCAAATAAGATTCTTGTATATATTAATTTTATTATTATTATTATATTGTAAAAAAAAAGGTGCAAAATATATAAAAAATTATTTAAAGGATGTAATGTTACAAATAGAAACAAAAAAATTCGGGAAAGCACGCTAGATAAAGTCAGGGAAGAGCGTGATAGATGTCAGGGAAAAGTCAGGGAAGCAAAAGCTGTGAAATCTGTAGAAACCCTGTTACATTACTAAAAACAGAATAAAATCAAAACTCACCACAAACAACCCCAAAATCCTTATACATTAATTCATATTAAACCTAAGTATTGTACCTGTTTTCTGCAAATCCGTGTAAGTAAACCCATATATCTAATAAAATTATCCACCTTTCTTAAAACACTAAAAATCTCCATCACGAATAATTATTCAGCAATTCACATAAAATTAAAATAACACAGGGGAATAATACGGTAAGCGGGTGTCGGTTGAGTTGGTGACTTTTTTTTTTTGTCGCCAGCGGCTAACCTTGGTGACTTTTTTTTCGCGCCAAACAAAACATAAACATACGTTGACACATAACTAACAAAATGAATGTTTTAAATTAATAGTAATAATTTAAATAAAAATAACAGTTTTAAATTAATAGAAAAACATCAAATAAACCCACTACCTCTCCCCCACACACACACAACTTCCCACAAACAACTCAAAAATACATATATTAAATCATATTTAACGTGAATAGTGCATGTGATTTCAAGAAAAATATACTATATATTTATATAACCAAATATTTTCATAAAATGTTAAAAAACACTCTTTATAAATAACAGAAAACCACTAGAATAAACAGACTACTTCCTCCCCCACGTGATTTTTGCAATTTAATACCGGCAAAACACACAACATTTACACTATTAATCAGAATAGAATCAAATCTGATCACAAACAACTCAAAAATCCTTATATATTTATTCATATTAAACCTAAAAATTGTACGGGAATTCTGTAAATCATGAGCAAACCCATATAACAAATAAAATTAACCATCCCTCTTAAAACCTTTAAATTTTTTTATTTTTTCATCCCAATTCACAAAAAATAACATAGTAAAAACCTAACATAATTATGAAAACTTAACACCATAAATATTCTCAGCTATACACTGCTGTCCCGTAAAGCAAGGAATAAACATTTAAATAAATAAAAGCACCACATACCTGTAATTTTATTCATGAACAACGTGCGTTCATCACAAAATAAAGCCATTACAAGCATTCAAATAAGCATGACAACTATACCTCAACACACGCTATATACATATTCTTCACAACTCGCAACAAACATTTTCAAATTTTTGTCAAAATTCACTTGATAAAGAAATAAGAAACAACTGAGCGTATAAAGGAACCGATTTCATTACAGCTCTACACAAATTATCTACATTTATTATAAAACCAAACAAACATTCCACTTTTCAAAAATAACCATTATAAAATACAAAACTTCAGCAGACGACATGACTTCCATTCCCGGCAAATTCAAGTTCAGTTATTTTGCCAGTTAAACTCCTTGAAATTCGTTCAACCAATCACATAATTCCTTCGAACAGCTTAGTTTCTCATGACAACATAAAACAACACAACTCCGCTGGAAAGGTTGCCGAATAGGTAATCTCGATTGGCAACGCTGCCAGGATTGTTTACTACATATAGTGAGCTTTGGCAACGCATCTCCCTTGGCGATGGACACCCGCTTACGGTATTATCCCCTAACACAGCATACGATAGCCTTTATATAAATATGATACAATAGAAAGCAATAATATTAAATCTCAACCGTAAACCAGTACAGTAAATCATACAATGAATATTTAAATAAACAAAAGCACATACCTCAAATCTTCTATTTAATTCCTTATGTAATGGCCTTGATGCATCAAAAAGCGCCCAAATAAGCAAAATTTAAGCCTACCGTGGATACATTAAATATTCTGCTCAACAAACATTTTCAAATTTTCATATACAACCACATACATAATTCATACACGACACATCTTAACATAAAGCAAATTCATTACAGTTTTAGACAACTTATCTTCATTTAATAGAAAAAAAAAATGAAATTTCACTTCTGAAACATGATAATAAATAACTGTGCACTTTTCCACCAACGAATCACAACAAACAAGCGTGTTCAACGGTTCATTTCAGGTTCGGTTTCAGATAAATTCTTACAACCAATCACATAATTCCTTCAAACTTTATTCCCAGTTAATTTCTTTGACCAATCACATAATTTCTAATCACATCATGAAACAACAACAGAACTCAACTACACCTCAACTCCTTATATGGGTTACTTGAGAACATGACACCATCGTAAACATGTTTACCCTTTTTCACAATTTGGCGAAGTTTCATACTTGGTGATCTGCCCCCGGTAACGGTATTACTCCCTTTTTTCGATAAATTTTCTCATTAGTTTCAAATGATTTAATTCAAAAATCAAATTTCTTAAGTTAATTTCTTTGACCAATAACAGAATTTCTAATCACATCATGAAACAACAACAGAACTCAACTACACCTCAACTCCTTATAAGGTTTACTTGAGAACATGACACCATCGTAAATATGTTTACCCTTCTTCACAGTTTGGCGAAGCTTCATACTTGGTGACCTGCCCCTGGTAACAGTATTGTTCCCTTTTTTCTTTAAATTTTCTCATTAGTTTCAAATGATTTAATTCAAAAATCAAATCCTTTTGGGATTGTTTCCATGAATTTAGTACCAGTTTGACTGCAATTAAAGTCATAACAAATAACAATGTCATGAATGTTCTCCCTCAAGAGTTTGATAAATATCTTAAAAGATCAGTTCTTGAAAGAGACATTTCCATTCAACTGTCCAGGGGGTCAGTGACCCCCCCCCCACCTCCAAAAAATTGTTTTTCTGGATACGTGCCTGGTAGATGGGGACATTTTCACAGCAGGCTATACTACAGCAAGTACACTATTCAATTTATAGTGGGGAAAAAAGGTAACCGAAATCTTACAAAGATTGAAAAACAGTGTTTTTGTACACTAATTTCTTCCAGTAATAATTTACTCCAATCTTAAAAAAAGATAGAAGTACTTATTTTTTCCCTTTTTTCTCATGAAAAAAATATATTCTAAAAAGTATTGAAAACAAAATATTTTCACAAAACTTTTTTTTTTTGCATTTTTTATTATTGCAGGTTTTAGAATTTATTCATTTATTATGTTTATTTATGTTATTTCTCTATATAATTTTAGGCCGGATGTACTGCTAGATATTTGTAATATCCGGCTACTGCTAATCAGGGGTGCAGAATATGTTCGAATGCCCGAACGAGATTCGGGGAAAATTTTTCTCCCAAGTATATTTTTAAAAAAGGGAAGAAAAAAAAAAGAATTTATTTTTTATAGTATTGTGTATGATTATGGCAACGCTACACTAGGGCGATCTGCCAAGGGGGGGGGGAAGGGTGCCGAGATGCAGTTGTTATCATAAGAAGCTAGCTATAGATAAGATATTCACTTAAACTAAAATGAAAATATTCTTCAGTTTGGGGGGAATTTTAGATAGAACAAATTGTGTTCTGGGGAAATATTGAGCCCTAAACATTTTTCTGCACCCCTGCTGCCAAAATCCCTTGTCAAGAACCTCTTTAAAAATAGAATTAAAAAACTTGAACACATTAGCAGCCATCAAAAAGAGAAACCGTTGTTTACTAAAGCTGTACCCTACTGCAGGGGCAGCAATAAAAATAACCAATGAAGCCACCAAGAAAAATATCAAAATTCCTATAAAGCCTAATCAAACTATCGTCAAACGAATACGTAGTGATCAAGACTCAATAGATAAAAATGAATCAGCCGGAATCTATAAAATAAATTTTACCTTTAATAAATCAAATAAATCTGGGTGCTATATAGGAATGACTAAAAGGAAAATTAAAGAAAGAAAAAAAAGAACGCTTTAACGAAATTAAATTCAATAAACCCAGCACATCTCTCTCAAAAATAGCCCAAGAACAACTATGCACTTAACATTGGAAGCACTACAAATCTTAACTACAGATGGCGCCGTTAATGGCATGACACATGCGCAGATCGATCCAGGATGGGGCGAGGCATTGAGGAAGAGATCAGTGCAAACAAGAAACGCCGATGGCTGAGGAAGGTGGTGGTTGTCACCGAAAGCTGCTAACAAGGGATTTTATTTGTGTAGTTTTAACCTTTTAATATTTTAATCCAAGTCCTTCTTACTACTTTTAATTAAATGTTTTCTCTTATTTTCTGTTTTTACATCTAAAACTCTACCAACCAGGGGCATAACCAGAGGTGGCGGGCTGTGTGGGGTGAGCGCTACCGAGCAGTCTTCCAGCCCCCCCCCCCCTACAAATTTCAAAGACTTTAGTAAGTTTACCCATAAATACGAAAATTTAGAAACGAACATTTGAAAACCATAAATTTTTACATCTTTAAGAAGACTCGTTGTTTTGAACCAATTTCTCTTTATAATTGCAAGGTGCATGAAAATAAAAATCGTTTAAAAGTAATATGACATAGACTGATTTCGATTTGGGTTTCATTCATTTTGTTTCCATTTTTTGAGTATTCTTATTTCAATGTACAGTGAAAATGTTGAGTATTTTTTAAAATTGTCTGTAAATATCTATAATAATTTAGAGTGATAACTTTGGCATTCCATATCTGTTTCTATGTTATTCCACTTTTAAATGTAAAACAGGATTATATTTTATACAACTTTTTTCCATACTGAATAAAAATTAATTTTCATATATTGTTGCACAAATATCATCAAAATAAATTTCAAATAACATAATTCATTATGGTTTTAGTTTATAAAATGAATACTATGTGTCCATTTAGCCAGGAGCGTCTCTAACTTTCCAATTGCTTGTGTGTTAGTTTAACTTTTTTTGGTAATTGTTAAGGTAATCTGGAACGATTTTCCAAAAAGAAGTGTGATTTAAAGTGCAAGAGTTTTTATATGTAGAGTCTATGCCAAGTCCCCCACGGAGGGCAATCCCCTCCCCCCTCAGCCTAGAGCCTAGATCCCTTGCGCAGATAATTGGAATAATAGAACATTTCAACATGTCATTTTGTTTTCATTTTTAATATTATTGAAAGATGATAGGAGTATTCTTAGTTTAATATAAAATGAAATTGTTCAGTATTAACATGTTTATGAATATCTAAAATAATGTAGACTCTTAAATTTTGATATATCGTTGCACTTGAATTTCTTTGTTAAATCATTTTAAAATGTTAACAAGGATGATAATTATTAATTATTGAAAAATTAATTTTGTTCCTGCTGTACAAATACCATGAGAATGAATTTAAAAGTATATTTTATTTTATTTTAATTTATTTTTTTGGTTTTTACAATTAAAATTACAGAAATCCGTTTAATATATGTATGTTTAGAAGAGAGGACTTTGTATGACAGTTTGTATATCTGTTTGGTTTGTTTTAATACAGGAAAAGGAGATATTTATTACTTCGTTGATGTTTTTTTTTTTTGTTTTTTTTTTAAATATAATTTTAAATGTAATCTGTAAAAAGTTCCCAAAGAAATGTAATTTAAATGTGCTCTGTCTTAAAGTAGTGTGACATTTAATTAGTCAATTCCCTTTATGGGCATTTCATTATTTAGTAAAATAAAAAATAATATTTTATATTAGTAAAAATTATCTCTGATGAATGTTTGCAAGTAAATAAAATAATAATCCAAAGTTTAGTATTTTGTCTCGTTTGGACTTCTTTGCTAGGGTACTTTGCAGAATAGTTTTTCACATTTGACTGCATGCATTTTCTTCTCTCCTATGAAATTATCATTAAATGCAAAAAGATTTTATTTGTTATGCTATTATTAACTTAATTAAACTTCATCTATTCTTTCAGAAGGGAGATTTGCTTTGTTCATATGTGTACTGAAGACTGATTTGAGATCCTGAGTTCAAGGCATGGAAATATCGTCGATTTTGGTACCACCTACATTAGCATATTATATAAATAGATGTGTGATAAACACACTGTGAAAAGAGCTAAAATATTTTCCTTTTTTGTGCATGCATTGTTATTTTTTAATCTAGCTACTATGTGACATACATAACCAGTAACAAATATGCTTGCTTCACTTGACATCATTGAACTGTTAATTTGCATTTTTGTGTGTGTGTTACTGCTATTATGCTAATATTTCAATCTAGTTGTACCGTTCCCAGCATACAAATATCGTCGATTTTGGTACCGCATACGTTAGCGTATTATGTAAGTAGATTATTTTAAAGCATTGCAGCATTTTAAACTTATTGTATTATATTTGGAAGCACTACAAATAATGAAAATTGTGAACTGGACAGTGAAGAAAACAATCTTTTTTACATAAGCAGGAGAATAAATTTTTCTGCCCGTGAGAATTCAAATGTGATTTCTTTACCATATTTTTGACCTGTGAATCGTATTACATATTCGAAGGCTCCTCGTGAGTTAATCAGAAATTTGTTTTCCAAACTTTCTTCAACAAACACAGCATGGATCAATGTACGTCATTACTATCAAATCATTGTCATTACTATCAAATAGATCAAATTAACAGAACATTTAATTTTAAAATAATTTTTTGGATGTAAAAAAATTAATTTCTTTAAATAGGCTTAATTTATTAGAAATTATTTTTTTTTAAAGAAATTACAGATTTTATTTCTGTAGTTTTATGAACTACTTATGCACGCTTGGTATTAATAGATTATCTCATGTAGTTTGATTAATGTTCTAAAATTTCTAGTTTGTTTGTAAAGAGGGGGTGGGGCACTAAGTTTGTCTGCTTGCTAATTGGAGTTTTTGCAATTTGACTTAAATTAGATGCATTTGACTCAAACATTTTAAGATTGTACTGCAGTCTGAATTTACTCAACTTTTTATTTTTGTTTATCTTATTTCTGAGATGCTAATGTTTTATGAATTCTGAATATTGTAAATTAAATGGGTTTTTTTTTCTTTTTCTCCCCCAGTTTCTGGTTATCAACTTTCTTCCTGCGAATCACCAATAGGTATTAGATGGAAGATGATAGCAAAAGGGAGGAAAAATATATTTATTTATTTATTTATTTCATGAAATGCAGATTTATTTTGTATGTAATAAAGAATGCTAATAAAGGTTTTTAATTTTAATTATGTTTTACTCTGAGTATCATTAAAATCTCTCATTATTCTTTTTATTGAAAAAACTATTGATAGTGTAATTGGAGGGTACTTACTGATCAAGTCCTTTCACTACTAAGGCCCAAACTACTAGCCATTTCATATGGGAGCACCCAGTTTAAGCGTGAAAAGTTTGAAAATGGAAATGTTGGTTACGGCCAATTATCTACACTAGGGGATCTAGGCCGGGGGTGGGATTGCCTTCTGTGGTGAACTTTCTAAGGGGTCCTAACCCGTATTTACACAAAGTTGTGCAGAAAACCACGTGAAAACTCCGAATGGTTAGGTCGGCGGGCATGACCTGTTTGAAAAGTTTGGAGCTAGGGGGTAATGGTGGTGATGGATTTTTCCTAAGTTTAAAAACAATCCTTCAACAACAATGAAAAGGTAAGGTAAAATATATTCACAAGGTTAAATTGTAAGTTTCAGCATAAAATATCAAATTGAGCAGGAGTGTTTAGCGAATTTTGTATAAGTTACCCTGAAAGGCTTTACGCAATTATTTTGGTTTAGAGATAGTGCTTAATGTATGTGAAAAAGAAACTTCTACTTTGTGAATAATTGTTTATTCACATCTTTTTTTCATGTGGTACTAACTCCACCTTGTCTAACTTAAGTTACATGCAGGAAACAGAATCGTAATATACAATTTTTTATTTTTTGGACTAGATCAGCATAAAATTAGGTGTGTGTAAGCAGAATTTAATGTAAGAGCTATTTATTTTTCTTTTTGCTACCATGTAACCAGTGGCGGATCCAGAAATTCTGTTTTGGAGGGGCTAAATGTTGAAAGAAGCTTATTTCACCCAAGCAAAATGTACAATAAAGCAAAATTTTAGTCTATACCAATGTAAAAACTTTTTTTAGGGGGGCAGGGAGGGGGGGCTAAGTGATTAAAAAAGATCACTTTACATATTCAAAGTGCATACTGAAGCAGAATGTTACCCTTTAGCAATCTCATTTTTGGGGGGCTGAGACCCCCTAACTCCTCCCCTGAATCGCTACTGCATGTAGCAATATGTATCAATGATACAATTTTCTTTACATTTTACAGCATATGTACTGATTAAAAAAAAGTTAATTACAGCACAAATACCATAAATTATTTTTACAGCCTATGTACTGATTAAAAATAATTTACGGTATATGTACTATAAATTTCGTTTACAGCTTACATACCATTTTAAAAATGAAATATGGTGCTTTTACCGGAAATTTCATATACGGTATATGTACAGGTAGTGTAATTTTTTACGGTACATATACCATATAGGAAATTTATGGTATATGCACTTTTTTAACGGCACATATATATATATATATATATATATATATACTGTAAAATATTTTATGGTACTTAATGCCATTTGTAAAATTTACGGTATATGTACTCATCCCAAAGCCATTTTAAAAATGAAATATGGTGCTTTTACCGGAAATTTCATATACGGTATATGTACAGGTAGTGTAATTTTTTACGGTACATATACCATATAGGAAATTTATGGTATATGCACTTTTTTAACGGCACATATATATATATATATATATATATATATACTGTAAAATATTTTATGGTACTTAATGCCATTTGTGAAATTTACGGTATATGTACTCATCCCAAAGCTGCCAGTACATGTACCGTAATTTGGGTCTGAAATCTTTTCCAGTGTATAAGAGTGGTGGATTATTGCAAGTTTGTCTGGGGGGGGGGATTGTTAGTTAGAAGATTGACATATACATCCATTTTATGGAAGTAAAATAGGATCTTTTACATTAATTTCTTTTTTCTCGGGGAGGGGGGCGGTCGCCCCCTCTGCCCCCCCTTGGGCGGATTAATGCAAGTTTGTCGGGGGGGGGCAGTTAGAAAATTGGCATATATATCCATTTTATGGAAGTAAAATTGGATCTTTTACATTAATTTCTTTTTTCTCGGAGAGGGGGCGGTCGCCCCCTCTGCCCCCCCCTTGGGCGGATTAATGCAAGTATGTCGGTGGGGGCAGTTAGAAAATTGACATATATATCCATTTTATGGAAGTAAAATAGGATATTTTACATTTTTTCTCGGGGGGGGCGGTTGCCCCCCTACCCCTTTAATCCGCCCAAGGGCGGATTAATGCAAGTTTCTCAGGGGGGCAGTTAGAAAATTGACATATATATCCATTTTACGGAAGTAAAATAGGATCTTTTACATTAATTTCTTTTTTCACGGCGGGGGGGGTCGCCCTCTCCGCCCTCGGTGTATAAATAAAACATTAAAGAGAGTTTTCTTATCTTGGTTTAATCTTATACCATACATTTGGTTAGAGAAAAAACCTCGATGTTGTTCAATCACTTACCGTACATTTGGTTAGATATAAAACCCTAATCTTGGTTCAAGCTTTAACCATATAGTAGGTTAGAGAAAAATTCTATATATTGGTTCAAGCTTTAACCATATAATTGGTTAGAGAAAAATCCTGTATATTGGTTCAAGCTTTAACCATACAGTCGGTTAGAGAAAAATCCTAGATCCTGGTTGAAGGTTTCACCGCAAAAATGGTGCTTGAGGAAGCACCACTAAAATGGTGAATCCTAGCACCACATTTTTCAAAATATCGGTTGCAGCTAAATTCGCACCGGAATTTCGGTGAAACGTTGAACTATTTTTCTAACAGTGTAATGCAGCTCTTTAGTAGTCCCTCTACTAATATGTATCGAAATATAAATGCTTTACTTAATTATGAAGAATCTAGAATAAAGTTTTTCAATATCACTTGTTAACAAGCAGTATGTTAAGAGCAAAAACAAGAAGTTTTGCGCACATTAATATGATTGAAATATCTTAAAACTTCATCAGAAGTAAGGGAGACCGGGGCTAGTAGTGCCATTTTCGATATTTTTGATATTATCCGCAAGATTTGAACTGAAGTAAAACATTCACTATATCAAACGTTAGAGTAATTCTTGTATAATATATTTATAAAACGATTATTAACATTGTTAACGTTTTTGATAACATAAAATGAATTCTGCGTAACCTCGAAATTTGTCACAACTTGCCCCGTAGCGGGGCTAGTAGTGACATGCTTGGGGCACATTGTGACACAGAAAGATCCATTGTACCATATACAAATCTGAACACAATAAAAACACTTATGTTTTTAATAACACTGCAAATCAAATGAGAATAAAATACTAGTTAAATTTCTAACACTTGTAAACTCTTGGTCCTTTATAAAGTTACTTTTAGAGACATTCAACAATAAAAATAAAAGAAAAAAGCCTTAGGTTAATAAGAAGAAATAAAAGGTAGCCAACACTAATCATATTGATCTTTGACTTCACCTTCTACAACGTGTAGACCTATATCCTATAGGCCTATCTATATTTTTAATTCCCCGTTTTCATCGCTTGTTTCAACGTCTGATTCGCAGTTAATACAAATGTAAATAGGGTCATTTTTGGTACATTTGACATGTGCCAATCCTTTACCTGTCATGCATTGCACCCAGTTGTCTCCTGGTCTAGAATTTTTGTATTGCTCCAAGCAAACTAAACATGCGAAATTTTCGTCATTTTCAGAGCTATCCGATTCTTGCTCCTTCATTTTTTTTCAATATTCTAGGTGCTATCTTTTTCATGTCTTTCTTGGCCTTTCCATATAATTTCCTTCTTGCTTTCTCTTCTATTTGTTTCCTGTATTATCTTGTTTTTTATTCTGCTCAAATTTTCTCTTTTATAGGCGTGCTTGTTAGAATGGCATTTCAAACATTTACGAGAGGAGCTCTTGCCCTTTCAAGGTGCTGCTTTAGGGGTATTCGGAGGATATGAGGGTGTGTCACAACATGCCCCCAAGGCTTCGTCACAACTAGCCACACCTTATGCCATTTTGAACTTTATTCATTAGTTTCCGAAATGTTGGAATGAACAACAAATGAAATACATAGAATAACAGCTCAAAACACTACCAATCAAAAAATGTTAGAGCAGTTTACATACTTCAGTATCCCTAGTGGCCAGGATGATTCCAACGTAAGTCACAAAGTTTACTTTTGTTATACAAAACACGATAAATATTTTTATCTCGAAAACAAAACAACGCTAAACTTCCAAAAATCCACAGCACACTGAGACAATCAACCTATTCACACACGTGACGCGACAGGTGCTGCAACCTATCGGCTCAGTCTGGAAGCTCGATAGCACAACTTGCCCCTGGCACAACTAACCCCGGTCTCCCTTACTTGTTATGTTGCTAAAATATATCTCCATAGAAAAAATATTGAAACATCTAAATTTTTTTGGTGAAAAAAGGTAATTTTCAATGCACTCCCATTTTCCTTAACCTGCCACCTGACCCTATCTATAAATATTTCGAATGCTTGCACAAATTTTTTATAGCTGGCACGTATATTTAGAAAAATTGTTTTTGTGGGAAAAAAAAACTATTTCCGAATATTTTCACTTTTTTATACAGAATTTTATAATGTTAAAAACTTTCTATATATGATGCAGACATTTCTATTTCTCCTTTAGTTAAATATTCCTGAAACATTTTTTATGGAGTTATGACAATGAAATTGGCATTTTAATTAACGGTTTATTATAGAAATTAATTTTGTAGGACCAGTGGTCTAGTCAAGAATATTTTTCGGAGGTGACTGAGAACTCAAAAAACTATAATGCAGTATAGCTTGTAAAAATCAATATAATAAATCTTTTTTTTTCGGTGGCGAGGGGGGGGGGGAGAAAAATGGAACTCCTTTACTTTGCCTACAAGGGTTCGCATATAAAAATGCATTTTAAAAAAAGCAAAATTAATTCATAAATCAATTTTGAGATCTTCGCAGACGGAGAAACATACATAAATGAAAATATTAAATTTGGCTACCGTCATCCGTAGCTGAACCTCAAATTTTTCAAGAGAAACTTTTAAATTTATCCACAAATACTTAATCTTTTTCATATCTTAATTTTACTTATTTCAGGGGTGGCTACAGCCCAATCAGCCATGCTCTGCCTACAATCCTATGTAGAACCAAGTAATATTTGCCATATACTGAGTGACCCTAAATTTGATAATCGTGGGTATTATATCTTTAGCTAAATACAGGGTGTGTCACAATTTCCTCCCGGGTTTGGAAGTCATAAAAATATATATTACCAATATAGCAACAAAGTTGACTCTAATGGAGAGAGAAATGTTACAAGTTTTATTTCACAAAAGCCCAATATGTGAACCTTTCGTGACAGAGAAGAATTAGTGCAATTTTGTCGGGGGTGGGGGTGGACGGGGGGCAGTTAGTTTGTCGGTGGGGGCGGTTAATTAGAAGATTGACATATACATGCGAGTTTTCTGTGAAACCCCGGAAATTCACGGAAAACCCCGAAAGGCGTTTCATTTGTTTCGCACACAGGCGCTGGTCATGTCGGCGAGTCACTGGTGTAACTTTCGATACTGAATGGCTGATTCACTTCTCACGGAACCCTTTTCTATTTCATACAACTATACCAGTTCTAAAATACGTTCTTCATTACACTTTTCCGTATTTGGGATCATACATTGAGCTAACAAATTTTGAAAGGAATTCGAAATGTTCTTTTGATCCACAAATCATCAAACTAGCGAATAAAAGTGTCTAAAAATGATATGTATACAGATCTCTTGCATTATTCATTTAGAGTGTCTGAAAGCACACTACTTCGCTTTTACTTTGTCGTCCTACAATACGTGGCATGCTTATAGGAATAACAAATACTTCATACAATTTACTGGGTGAAGTAAATATGGCTCGAACATCATTTACTGGGAAGGCGCTTTTCTTCATTGTACGACATCTATAGCATTCTCCCATTGCATTTGGCAGATAAATGTTGATGTTTTATAAATATTTGCTTAATGAAATGTGAGATTACAGCCAATTATCTATGCGAAGTATCAAGGCCGGGAGTGGGGTTGCCCTCCCTTTGGGTGACATTTTTAGGAATCTTAACCCGTATTCGCGCGAAGTTTCGGAGAAAGCCACAGAAAACTCCGAACGGCTAGGTCGGCGGACAGGACCTGATTTTGAACCAGGCACCTTCCGTCTCTTAGTTGAGAGCGCAAATGCACTCGGCAATTGAGGGTGCAATATTTGCTTAAAGGCAGAGTGTAAGTGAATACCTCTTGAAGGATAGACAGTAAAATCATAAAATGAAAGTTCTGAATTGCACACAGAAGATTTTCAGCATTCGACGCTGCTTCCCGATCTAGCCAGGTTGTTGAGACTTTCTGCCGAGCACAGAGAATTGATTCTATTATTTCCAAACACGTCCCGCCTTTTATGTTCCATTTATATTCAGCAACTCGTGCTGTCTCTCTCACTGCCCAGGAAATGATCGCCATGGGCAAGGACGTATTTAAGGTGGGAGGTCCAGGGGTCCGGACCCCCACGAAATTTCAATTTTTCTTACTAAAATGATATAGTCCTCTTGTGTAAAAGTTTGCCTTTTTTACCATTTGGACTCCCTCCGAAATTTTAGACCCCCTCCTCCTGTTTGCTTGCAAATGAAAAGGATAGAATCCAATGTATATAGCACTATCCCTTCTTTCTTTTCTTTTCTTTCTTTCTTTCTTTTTTTTTTTTTGGTGTGTGTGCGTTTTAAATGTTTTTTTAGTCTTGTATGAAATTTAAAAATATAACTGAATAATGTGTTAACTTCTGTTGATTTCTACTAGGTTTAACGTGTCAAAGTTGTTACTTTCTTTCAGAATTTAACTAATATCTAAATTGTTCGTACACTGACCTAGGCTTACATTTTTAAAATATTGATCATATACAATAAATAGCGAGGTCACGTTTAAAAAAAAAAAAAAACAGAATTTTATGGTATCGATTAAACTTTTCAGGAGATTAAATCGAAAAACAGAAAAAAAAAAAATTTCTTTCGGACCCCGCACGAAAAATTCCGAATTAGTAAAATGTGGTCGATACATTGTAAGTGGATATAACATTGAAGATTGGTAAATGGCTGAAATGTGAAGGTCCAGGTTTCTGGTCTATCGCACGGCTGCCGGTGTCTGGAGTTTTGGGCGGCTTTCCCAGGTTATCTATCTATATAAATAAAATTAGACTTTTGTCTGTACATTTCTTGGAATTCAAAAATTTTGCGATTTCTATCCGTTTCAAGCACCCGGGAATCCGATGCGACCCTCAAAAAAAAGTTTGTCATTCTGTCGTTCTGTCATTCTGTCCGTGACGCTTTTTCTGTTTAAGCATCACGTAAAAACGGCTGAAGCGAATGATATGAAATTGGGTGTCATGATAGGTGGTCACTCAACTTAAAACATAGGCGTCGAATTTAAAAAAAATCTTGATTGGATTTTGAGATTTTGCGAAAATCGTTTCAAACTGCGTAAATTTGTGTTCAAGCATCACGTAAAAACGACTGAAGCGAATGATACGAAATTGGGTGTCATGATAGGTGGTCACTCAACTTAAAACATAGGCGTCCAATTTTTAAAAATTTTCATTAGATTTTCAGATTTTGCGAAAATCGTTTCAAACTGCGTAAATTTGTGTTTGCACATCACGTAATAACTGCAAAGGTGAAAAAATGATATTTGGTGAAATGATAGGTGGTCACTCACCTTAAACTACAAGCATCTAATTTTAAAAAATCGATCCGATTTCGAGATTTTGCGAAAATCGTTTAAAACTGAGTGAATCTTTGTTCCCGCATTACGTAATAACGACTAAAGCGAATGATATGAAATTGGGTCACATGATAGATGGTTGCTCAACATAAACTATAGGTATCCAATTTTTTAAACATTTTCATTAGATTTTGAGATTTTGTGAAAATTCTCTCAAAATACGTTTATATTTCTTCAAACATCACGTACTAACAACTAATACGAATGATACGAAATTTAGTAATATGATAGGTAGTTGCTAATCTTAATTTATAGGCGTTGAATTTTTAAAATATTTTGATTACATTTGGAGAGTTTGCGAAAATCGTTTTAAAATGCTGAAATTTTGTTCCAGCATCACGAAATAAAGACTGCAGGGAATGAAACGAAATTGGGTGACATGATAGGTTGTCACTCAACTTAAATTCTAGGCTTCCAATTTTTCAAAGATGTTGATTAGATTTTGAGATTTTGCGAAAATTATTTCTATATTCGTAAATATTCGTTCGCGCATCACATAATTACGACTAAAGCGAATGAAATGATATTACTTAGTGACTCTCTTAACCTGTAATATTTTAACAATACATAAAAATTATAACTTCGCTTTCTTTACTTTGGCAACATACTCCATCCATTCTGTGTACTCCTACAATGCTGACGAAAGTTCTTGCTTTTTGGAAATTTGCATTCACTAACCCGTCAAGGACGGGTACTTCAGCTAGTGTCTAATTATGCGTTGAAATCCATTAAAAAAGTCCTTCGCCCAAAGCATTTCCCCCTTCGTCTCCCCTACCTAATGTGCTTTCTGTAAACAAAATAACATATTTAAGAATTACTTTATTTATTTATTTTGTTTTTTCATAGTGTGAATTCCAAGCTTTAAATTAGTAATTGTAGTAAATAGCTACTAACGATTGATTTTCTGTACTATGTTTTAAGCAATGGGACGGTTGTTTAGCGTTAGAATATTTTAAAAGGAAATTTGAATTGCAGTAATATTTTTATTTCCAGAAGATTTTAGGCTGTTTTCAGACATAAAAAAATTATTACTTAACATAAACACAACAATGCACATTAACTTAAACTAAATTTTAAACTTTTAAAGTGTCTTTTAAAAAGTCTTAATATTATAAATATTATATACTATTAAAAAATCTAAATCTCAACAACCTAATAAATGAATATAGTGTGTCAAAGCGATATTGTTTTCTTAAAAACGGCATTTTCTATCAAAATTTATATTAAAACGCATAAAAAATTTTGTATGTTAATCCCAATCCAAAATCACAAGTTTCATCGAAAATACCGCAGCGAAAATGATCTCTCATTGAAAAAAAAAAAAAAAAGTAAAATATTTCCATTTCATAAATTTCGGCATTAAAAAATATACACAATCACAATTTAAATTAATTTTTTTAAAAATTTCTTTATTCTTCATCTTTAAGTATCATAGACTAAACACTATCTAAATTAACAAAGTTTTTTTTTTTTCAATGTTTTTTCGTTTGGATAACGCTAGTTTCTTGTAAAGATACAATTTAAATTTTTTAAGTCAATGGCGTAATTTGATAACTTTAAAAACTATTTAAACATTGCATTATACCTAAAAAAATAAATAAAAACCCACTTAAAATTAATGTATTAATTGTATATTGATAATTAAATGTATCGTGAATGTGCTATATAAACAACATAAACCTATCCGATTTTCAGAAAATCTATTGTTTCAGTTTTGCAGTAGAAATATTTTAAATGTGTACCACAACCGCAAGCTCATACTATGCAGTTCCAACAGTAGCCGAGCGAATGGCACTCTGAACTAGGAGGCGAAAGGTGCCTGGTTTAAAAACAGGTTGCGTCCACCGACCTAACCGTTCGTAGCTTTCCGTGGTTTCCTCCGAAACTTAGCATAGATATGAGACAGGACACCTTAGGAAGACCTACCACGGAGAGCCCCAACTAGAGATGAGTTCGGACTCATTTTTTTAAGCTGAGGCCGATGACTTTTAATTCGAGCCCGCCCGAGCGATATTATTTAAGTCGGAGCCCGAGCCCGAAATTTCAGCTGATAGATAAATAAAAGTTAATTACCTAATTCATAGAATATCATAAATTTTGCCGTTTGTGCAAATTAAAGACAAATATAACCGAGCCCCCCGAGATCACGCGTAGCTAATTGGTTGAAATCGCACATCATACTCAAGTCTAGTATTCATAAAAATTCTAGTCTTCATTCTAGTCTTAAAAATCTCATTTTAGCGCCAATTAATGCGTGTATAGTGTATAATTATGTGTGTGTGTGTGCGTGTGTGTACGCACATACCCATTTCCATTATGCTCTTTTTCAAAAATTTTCCACCTCCGCGGCGCGCCGCCGGGTTCCTGAGGTCGTTACGCCGCCGCCGCGAATTACCGTGCGGCGCAGATATCTAAGTGCTACCATTTACTGGTAGATGATTGAGTTTGCCGATTTGAATTTGTGTTGTGGGATTACGGCCAATTACCTGCACTTGAGATCTAGGCGGACGGGTGGAGTGCCCTGTGTAGGGGATATTTCTAAGCGGTCCAAACCCACTAATTTGTTTTTAAGTTCAGTTTGGCGTTTTGACGTTTTGAAAAAAAAAACAAAAAAAAAAAAAACATTAATTTTCTTAATTAAGGTTTCTAATTTCCTTTATTATAAACTTAGAGAGTAGAGTTTTTGCTGCATAATTTTTTTTTTTTTGGGGGGGGGGGAAAGGACAAAAGTTTTTTCAAGGGGGAAGGGATTAACCCTAAAACCCCCTTCCCTGATTTCGCGCCTTGTTTAAAAGATGAATATTTAAGAATCATATTTTCGTACTCTTGATAGTGAATTTGATATTGAAATAGAATATTAAGTTTAATTTGAATGCAGCAAACCTTATTTCAAAAGACGTTCGCTTAAAATCACAAGATTGAAAAGTAGGAGGGAAAGACATTCTCAAAATGTCAAAACTTAGTGCATTAATTCAGTGGCGCAGCTAGGATTTTCTTTCTGGTGGGTATGGCGATGGGGGGGGGGGGGTGGTGTCCAAAATTTTCCCTTCGAGATATATGTATATTTTAATTTAAAAGAATAGGGATATGATCTATTTTCCAGTGTCTGTAATTTCAGGGTCCAGCCAGTGTCTGTCCTCTCATTTCGTGGCAGTGGCGGATTATTGGAAGTTTGTCGGGGAGGGCGGTTGGTTTGTCGGTGGGGCGGTTAGTTAGAAGATTGACATATACATCAATTTTATGGAAGTGAAATAGGATCTTTTCATTAATTTCTTATTTCTCGGGGGGGGGGGGCGGACGCCCCCTCCGCCCCCCCCTTAATCCGCCCTTGTTTCGGGGGCGGGAGGTGTCTGACCCCCCAACCTCCCACCTTGGCTACGCCACAGCGTTAATTTACTCAGTTTTTAAAGTTTTTATTTATATTTTGAATTAAAGTGAAAATTAATATAGTTGAAAAGGTGTTTAACAAACACGAAAAATGCAAAGAAATACGCCAAATAAAATGAAGATACAGCAACAAGTGCTAACAGTTTAAAAGAAAGTAGTATAATTCTACTCCCCTTCTCAATTCCCTGCACCTGGTTGCAAGTTGGTCATGTGGCACCATCTGTCGGTTAGCGATGTAAGTGCTTATTGGATTCATGACAGTTTTAGGAAAGCCTTGAGGGTTATGTTGTGGGATTAATGGCAATTATCTGCACGAGGAATCTAGGCCTGTGAGTAGGGGGTGGGGTGCCCTAAGTGGGGGTCTTTCCAAAGAGTCCTAACCTTTATTTACGCTAAGTTTCGGAGAAAACCACGGAAAACTCCGAACGATTAGATCAGCGGACGCGACATGGTTTCGTACTAGGCACCTTCCGTCTCCCAATTCAGTGCGCAGTGCACTGTGCCACTGGTGGGACAAGAAAGTCTTGAAACAAGGATCTTATTAACATTTTTCTTCATTCAATTCTTATTCCAATACAAAAATGAACCCTGGAAATTGAAAAATATGCCGATATTTAAACATGAGCACTGCGCAGTTTGTTAAAACTCTACATTAATGTAGTTTGTTAAAACTCTGAATGCGCTTTTTGGCACATATACTTAATTACTGTGAATCACTATGGCAGTCTGGAGTCTACAGACAAAATTCTTTAGGGGGCACAAAAAGGGGGGGCTTTGTCTGCTTTTTCTCATAAATTCATTTGAATTTACAAAATAAATAAATTTTCTACAGAGTAAATTCAGCTCGTGGTGGAAGGGGGGGGCATGTTTCCCCCTCTCTTCTCTGGATACACTGTGCTTAGGGTGCATCCACAACGGGCCGCAAAATATCAAGGGCAGAAAACTTTATTCCATAATTCGCTGTGAAAATCTTTCAGATCAATGAGAGATTTCTCAACATTCCAACAGATTCCGTTAGCCAATACCCTTTGTCTTAGATATCTACATGACTCTAGATGAAATCTGAAAATCTGGATTTTCTTCTGTGCCGAACTATACATTTTCAAATTATAGATTTACATTGCAGTTCTACAAAGACTGGTTTAACTTCCCTGCACAACACCTTAAGTATAACGCACTATAAGTATTATTGATGAACTCATTTCTGCGTAAAATTAGGGGTGCAGCATACTGAAACGCAGAGAGTGTCATATCTTGAGTCATCATACACGTCTCTACAGTAACGCATGCGAAAATTAAGAAAAATACTCAAATCAACTCTAATAGTGTAGTTTGGTATTATTAACATTGTTGAAGAATAAATAAATTTCCATATAAAATATTTCAAAAATATAAATAACTGTGCTTATGGGGGACGTATACAAAGTTATAAAATTATAAATCAAAATCACTTAACATGTGCTTTGGAGTCGTAATTTGTAGTATAATATTTTACTTAATAAGGAGCAGAAGTTGAAAACTTTTTTTATTAATGCCCCAAAATTTGAATTGTCAGTCAAAAGCAAGCTTTTCAATATATATATATATTTTTTTTTGAAAGGAAGTTTTACGGAAGGAGAAGGGGGGGGGGAGAGAAAATTATGATTTCGGAATAATAAATATTAGTTCTGATAGGGTGGAGACTTAAAAATTGATACATTTTTTACGAATTATCTTTACAAATTTATACATCTACTTTCAATATTTCGGGGGGGGGGGAGATGAATTTAATGAATTTACATAGCTTGACATTTTAAATATATGATGCTAAAAATATAATTTATTTTGAAGTGAAATTCAAACTTGAGAGTTTACACCTCAAACACATGCTTATAAGTTAATTCTTTCACACAAAACATTTCAAACAAAGATTTCGGAAGGAACTCGGGAAGCCTCTGGCGTATAATTAAGTCTGGTATTCATATAATTATGTAGTAAGTAATAGATTGTTCCGCATCTTCCTGCCAGAAGATTTCTTATGTTGCTTTAAGCCAACAATTTGGCCGAGGAAGCGATGCCCCTTCTGATGCATGCTTCAGGGTGTCCACCAATGTCAGGAGGCAAAAATAGTATCATTAGTACCCTCATCGGATTATAAAAGTCGCCACTTCAATAGTCATTTTCTTAATTCAGTTACGGAAATAGTAGAATTTCTGCATGATTTTTGTAGGAAAGTTTTAAGGAATAAACCTTGTTATTTTGCTTCATTTAAGAAGTAATGAATAAAATGATAAATTAAAAAAAAAACTTCATGCGTTATATGATAGAGCATATAATACATTTATTTTTAAAGGACGATTGAAAAAATAGATTAGAATGTTTGATGAACGACCAATAATAGCAACTTTGGAAAGGGAGTTGACCAAAACCGAAATCTGATTTTCAAATTAATCGCCTGAAGTAAGGTACAAGTAGACAAAAACTTGAAAATAGAATGACAATTACGTTTATTTGATTAAAAAAAATCGCCCAAGTCGCCTAATCTTTAAATTAATTGTCCCGCAGTGATCTGGGAGCCAAACTCCGTTCCCATTAGAACACGGCAAGTGAAGCAGCATCCGGCTTGGCCAGTTCTTAGGAGGGTCAACTTCCTCTCCGCTCGACTACTGTGGAACCATGTACGCTAATGGGAGCTGATGCACGTAAAATCTGTCGTGGCTCTAATGTCCTCCAAGTTGTTAAACGATATCTCTGGGGGTGCCGATTTCAGGAGGTTAGTCCCTCCTCTGGAACTGGTTCAAAATTAGGGGACCACGGGCTAAATCGTACTTCCTCCCACTGGGGCCCTAAAAATGGAAGGCGCAACCCCTCTGCCCATCGCCTCCCTTCGGGGAAGATCTGGCACCGCCGTTTGCGGTTGTCAGAGGGAATCAGAAATAACAATAACAACAAATTAGTAGCAAAAGTCACCGCCTCAGTCGCCGGTGTGCATCAGTTTGATTAGCGTTTCATTTCTAGTAACAATTCAAAATATTGAAACTGGATTTTAAGAGATATATAACACAACTTTCTTTTTTTTTTAAATATGGGGTAGAAAAAGAACAGATATTTCAATATTTCAATGTTCTTTGGGGATTGCAAGAGCGTATTCAGCATCTCATTTTTTTTTCTCTGTCCAATGGCCGTGTCGGCTGCCTACCACAAGCTTGACCACTACGAGGACCAGTTATGTTAGCCATTTACGCTTCCCCTAAGCGTGGTCTTTTAATTTTGAACCAATTCTAAGTGTGAGACCTAGCACCTGGTTTGGCACCCCCGGAGGTATCGCTTGAACAAGGAGGACATTAGAGCCAAGACAGATTTTACGTGCATCAGCTATTTATCGTAAACGATGTCACAGCAGTCCATTTGGTAGGGGTTGTCACTCTCCCAAGCACTGACTATGGTTGGTGCTGCTTCATTTTCTGTGTTCTTATGGAAACCATGTTTGATTAACTGGGTCACTATCAGACTCTGTATTAAAGTTTTTATTGTAAAAGAACGTTCAAAAGAGTAAGGACACTTTTAAATATCAAAATATTCGTTGATCAATTCAAACATTAGAAACATTTCATAATATTTTGAATCCCGTAATAGCAAATTTTGAGCAAACGTTTATAATTTATCAGCATTTAAACTAAAAAGAAACACACTCTGTCCTCAGATTTTCTGTTTTAAATAACTTTTTCGTGAAAAATTATTTCTCAGCATTAAATGCATTTTGATATCATCAAAACTCATCTACACATGCTAAAACATAAATAAATACCGTTGTCCAGAAATTCCATATAATAATCTCGAATACTTGAGTTTGTTCAGTAGCAAAAAAGAGTAAGAATAAATGTTTTAATTAATAAAACAGAAAATGTTGTACTGAAAATGCATGACATAGTTTCTCTTAGATTATCTTTATTAAGTTAATTGAATGGAACAATTCTGGATTCCAGTTAACCTTTCATTGAAATCAGATCGAAAATAACAAGCACTTAAAATTATTTCGAATCTGTATACTTGGAGCAAACCTATGTACTTTACTCTAAGCAAATGTTTATAAGTTTCATTTACACTGACTGAGAGCAAAGATGATCTTCCATGTTTGGGCCTTTTATATCAACACAACCTAAATATAAAATTTTGTATCACTTAGAAAATATCAGGTGTACCGGAAAGTAATGTCGTTGCTTTACATAAAATTCAAACAAATAAATTTTCAATAATTATTGAATTACAAACAAGCTGTGACTGAGCAGAGCACTCACATTAGTTAAAATTTTAAAGCGAGAATTTTATAGGTAACTTTTTTTTAATCTCACCCTCCCCCTTTTTTCTCGTCTACTCTCCTTGGAGGATTCCATTCAAAATGTTCTGAAATCCATTTTTAGGTATTCGTGAGTATTGTATTTTACAGCAAGAATTTCATGGATATCTCTTTTCTTCTTTGAGATCACGCAAGCTATGTGAAAAGAACATTTTGGCCCCATATCCCCCCATAAGTAACGAATTTTGGAAAATACTCTCTTCTCTAGCGCCTATGCTATAAAACTCGCGTACCTGCCAAATTTCGTATTATAAGTTTCAGAAGTTATGCCTAGGCAAAATATTGACATACGAAAAAACGACAATACTTTCCGGTACACCTAATAATATATCTGTCCGTCTATTTATATACATATAAAGTAAAGGAGCAAAATTTAACCTAAAAAAAAAAATAATTCGAAAAACAAACCTTGTTGCACCGGTTTAATCGAATCGAAAACCTGGGCCGGCCACAAAGGAGGGTAGGGGTGACGCGGATGCAATGCACCCGGGATCAGATTTCAGGAAGGCCTCTATGGCCTTTTATTGTGTAAAACTGACTTCATAAAACACACCAAGATCTTCTTTTTTTTTTAGCATTTCTTTTAAATATATCAGTAAATTGATAGTCGGCATTCGACAGTTTAAAAATTTTAAATATTATTTGAAAACAGTTAGTCACGTATTTTATACAAGACTTCTAAAGATACTCTACTTCTATTCTAGTTCTTTTTTTTTTTCTATTAATGCTGAACAAAAATAGCTTTTGCATTATGTGCTTGAAAAAAATATCTGCTCCGAAGAGCAGAGACAGATTTTAAAGTATCTCTGGTAAAGAAGCGGACTTTTCCCCCTAGCACTTTTGTTGGTTATTGACAAGAATTATCATACGAAGTTATCGATTATTCTTTCAAAAAGTAAACAGGATTGTTTCATCATGACTTTCTACACCTCATATGGGCAACCACCGGCCCGCGGGCCGGATGTGGCTCGCCACGGCTTTGGATCCGGCCTGCGGAACGTATCAAAATCTATATAAAACCCATATAAGCCATTCAAAATCCCTATAAATCCCAATTATACAGCCCTCAACTTTGCTAACATCCTGAATTTTGGCCCGCGTCTTCGCTAACACCATAAAATTTGGCCCGCAACTTTTCAAAGGTTGCCCATACCTGTTCTACACGGTAAAAAATTGCATTATCTATACTAGGACGCTACAAGTAACTGCAGCACAGCTGGCAAGTAAAAGTTAAGCAAATATTTCTTAAGTATTATCAATTAATGAAATAGTGTACAATGGAGCTCTATTATTACAGCAGATAAAAAGCAGACAACGATTGAGACATTTGGGAACTACAAGAATGCAGCTTTCGAATAACGTAATAGATTGAGTTTTTTAGAGCAGAAGACCGTTTAGTTTCAAGTCTGTTATGCCTTGTGGTTTAAGTTGCATTTTAATGTTAAATAATATGAAGTCCGTGAAGGTTGCGATGGGGTAAGAGCATACCCAAGCTCTGAATCGCTTATTATTTGCAATATGGCAATGAGATTTGCACAAAAAGCTTCCTTTTTATCATACTTTATGCATATTAAAATATTATACTTCCATGGATTGATTTCGCTTTGTGACACACATATATATTTAAAAATCGTGTCATTTATTCTTTAAGTGAGAGCTCACAAGGATTCTTTAAAACATTTATCTTTAAAAAACGAATTAATATATTTTGATTCTTATTGGCTCTCTTTTACACTTTTAAATGTGATTTTAGGTCACATTTTTATTTTTTTTTACATCTA
This sequence comes from Cheiracanthium punctorium, assembly GCA_038373885.1. Lineage (NCBI taxonomy): Eukaryota > Metazoa > Arthropoda > Arachnida > Araneae > Cheiracanthiidae > Cheiracanthium > Cheiracanthium punctorium. The sequence continues at coordinate 66,321 of JAWZYV010013142.1, read as the reverse complement.
CTATTGTTTAAAAAACAAGAGGAATTGTGCTCTTGCCCCGTGTTTTTGTTGGTACGGGGAAAATACTGCTTACACCAAATGTGCACTTTCCCCACCAAGTAAATCTTATGCCTAAAATCATGTTGTTGCATTTGTTTATATCAGGGAAATTTTTGTAGGGGTAACTCAATCCATAAACACTGACTACAACTCAGTACTAAGCTTTGTCAGAAAAATACCTAATAAGAAGGTAAGCGTTTTCGAATTCCCTGAAAATGAGGACATCAGTGATTTTACAAGAATCGTCAATGCGGGGCAGAGTAGATTGTTTTTAACATACAAGTCTCCTCACACAACTGTGTCAATAGTAAAACATATTGGAGAAGGTGGTGTACATAGGGTAAATATTAAGCATATAAGAGGTTTCTTAGCAAAGAGTTAATTTTTGGTCACATATTTTAGGGGGGGGGGAAAGTTTAAGTGTTAAAAATGAAAATAATACTTAAAGAGAATGGTCTTTATCAAAAACATTCATTAACACCACCTGGAGTTTTATTTAGCCCAATTTAATACGTAAAATCAAAATAATACTTCTACACATTTTAATGATAGAATTTTCTCCTCACATAAAATAGTTCGCATCTTAGAAACTATGAGAGAATTCAGTTCTGTAAAAAGAAAGTTCTCAAAAACTTCTATATGCTCTAACCTCTCCATATTTTTACTGCACCTATTATTGGAGATAGAGGCAGAAAATGCATTTATCCCACCAGTGCCGTAACTTGACTTTACGAGGCTCAGGGGCGAGAGTGAATCTGAGAGCACTTTTAATCTTATATTTGGTAAAAGCAAAATAGGTTAGCATGTACATATATTTGTATGTACGCAGACAGAATTAAGCACTTTTAGCTAATAATAGATATGGGGAAAGAATACTCAAAATACTTGTGTTAAACGTTAAAATAAATAAAAATTTTGTGAAAAAAAAACACACACATAAAATGTTACTTATAAGAAGATACGATCGTTTCGACTGAAAAATTTTTCAGTCTTCCTCAGTCAAAGCCCTTCGTCTCACAAAACAGGAAGGGCTTTGACTGAGGAAGACAGAAAAAATTTTGGCCCGAAAAAAAAAAAAAAAAAAAAAAAAATTGCCATCCAGTAAGGTAGACTTTGTGCTTCTGTTAACTGTGTCAGTCAGTCTAACGACTACGTCTGTCCCTAGTAGCACAATTAGTCCAAAAGACGTTTAAAACACGTTTTTTAACGTCATAAAACGTGTTTCCAACGTAATTTGAACGTTTTTTGAACTAGTTGTGCTACTAGGGGTGATTTTATTTTTTAAAAATTGGAGTCATGTTTCAACACCTCAACTCTAAACTTTAGAATTTCTTTCTGTTGAATCCAATATCTTAAGAAAACAGAAAGAAATTCTAGAGTTCAGAGTTGAGTTGTAGAAACACGACTCCATTTTTAAAAAAAAATAGAATCACAGACGTAGTTGTTAGACTGACACAGTAAACATCCCCCTCCTCATTCAGCTGGTCGCCGATGGCGAGCGGCCTGCATGTTGCACATTTTTTTTTGAAGCGGCCCGTTGGCGGATCAGGTGGTCGCCGAATGCGGGTAGCCGGTAGGTTGCACTTTTTGGTAGTGTGAAGAGGCAGGCGAAGATTTCAGATTGAGATGAGAACTGGACATGAATGCCTAGCCAAACATCTAAAGAGAATAGACATATACCTGCACAGACATAGCACTGACCAATAGTCTATGCCCTATCGGTAAAACAGATACTATGAATAGAGAACATTTGCTCATCTGCCCGGGCCTTGAGACGACATTACAACTCAAAGGTGATATTTGCCTGCTCTATTGGATCGCCAGAGATCTCGTGTCCTGAACAGTTGAATGCTCCTCCTCTAAACTTTTAAATTGTTTTTTAGAGATTTTACATCTAATTTTATAGATGTCCTGGTGTTTGAATATTGTCCGATTGTAATGATGATTTTCAAATTATCTGTATTTTAAATGTACCTGTATTTTTAATGTTTATGCGAGTGGCCAGGTGTTTTTGGACTGAGTTCCCTTTTAGCCTTACGTAACAACACCTATATCTACCCAGGGGCGTAAAAATAGAAAAGCAAGTCAATGAGTGAGAATCTGTGTTTAAAATGGATTGTGGGAAAAAAACAATTCCGGAAAAAACGTCCCTCAGTATAATAATTTAACTGAATGCTTTTATTAAATGTTTTGTTTTGTTTTGTAGAAGACGAAGGGAGAGAGCATTGAATTAGATATTGTGCTCAAATTTTTACTGTAGTACAGTGAACTCTCGTTAGTGCGGATCTAATAGGAGAAAGCCATTTTTTGTCACGCATTAAACAACCTAAGTATTTCGGGGGTTAAAATAAGTCCTTGTATTCAATATATACAATTCAATTTTAATGAAAAATTAAATAAAAGAACTTTTAATTTTGTACTTTTAGGAAAAAGTCAAGTTAATAAGACAGTGTTGTTAATAGAGATAAATAAATAAAATAAATTCTTACAGCAAACAAAAAATAGAAATATTTAAGGATAGCTTCAGTTAGAGCAGATTTTTGAAATGAAAACTTCTTTAGTCGCGTTGGGATGGAGAAAACGCGCTGCATTCGCGTGACCGTCAGGCTCAGATACATGTGACGGGAAAAGTGGATTGTGACGTCATACCTACTTCCTTTCCTGCCAGCTGAGATTTCTACCTTTTTTCTTTCAATTTTGGTGCTGCTACCTGTTATAATACGTAACAATTCCACGTTACTTTTAAACTGCCTCCTTCTAGCTTTCGCGACTGGTATCGAACCGCCCAAGGCATGGTAGACGAGCGTTCTAACCATCAGACGGGTTCGACTCGGGATGAAATGACAGAAGTTTGAAGTGATTGTTGTTTTAATTTCGGAATGGGAACTTTTATGTATGTAAATAAATAAATTTAGACTTTGCCTATACACTACTTGGTATTAAATTTTTTTTTTGCGATTTCTATCCGTTTTAAGCAGCAGCAAAAGTTTGACTGCCTGTCGAGCTGTAAGTGGCACTTTTTTCATTCGCACATTATGTAAGACTGGCTGAAGCGAAAGAATTGAAATTTGGTGGCATGATAGTTGATCACTCAACTTAAGCTATAGGTGTCACATTAAAAAAAATTTGATTGGATTCTGAGATTTTTCTGAAAATCGTTTATAAAATTAATGATTTAAATTTTTCTTAAGTATGAGTAAAAACTGCATATGATTTGCACAACAAGTGTATGCTTTCAAAATATTTTAAAAAATCAACTTTTATGTACAAATTGTGTACAATCTATATGTTTTTGCAATGAAAGTGCAGACTTTTTTCTAGCTGGTTAGGTGCTATAATTTGCGATTATTTATTTAAAAAACTGTACTGTATTTGGACAGCTATATACTTATTAAAGCTAATTTGATAATGTGGAGAGTGTTAATAATTATATACTGTACATTATTTGAATTATAAATGTTATATTACAGTGTATTTGAATTTGAATTAGAAATCTATCATTCATTGCAAATAAACAGGATTAATGTTCATTACAACGCAAGTACATAATTATTGGTAATTAATATATTCACGTACATAATCATTAATTAAATCGAACAAAGTCCAACGCGAGAAAAAAATGTGTCTCGCTGATGTATACTGTACGCATATATCAGCTGTGTCACGTTGCGTGCGCTCTCTCTCTCTCTCTCTCTCTCTCTCTCTCTTTAAGTTTTAAATGTGCACACAAATCTAGGCGAAATTCGAAATGCTATTAAATAAAAAAATCAAATGTTTCCAATGCTAACACAGTGAAAATTGCGTTAAAATGTGTGCATACGTACAAAAATATGTGAAATTGGGAGAATATCATAAATAAATGTGCGATACCCTTACAGCCTTAAAAAACATTAAAATTTTTTTTACAAAGAATTTCAAATGTATTAGAATGTGAATAAACGTTCATAACTTTTGTTAATAAAATACAATAATGTGTGAAAACCTGTTTAACTGCATGAATATATATTTGAGAAAGCTTGACATGAAGTTTTCACTTTTGACGTGCAGTCCTACGACTGACTGTTTTTTTTCCTTTTGAATGTCCAATTATTTTTTTAAATTGATATTCCAATTAATTGTGAACCGAGAATGACTGGGATAACAAAATTCTCCTCGGTAACAGGAGATCCGTTTTAGGCAGACAAGAACAAACACGACTTCATTGTATTTTTTTTCTCTTTTCATAATAGTATATGTACATACAGGATGTCCCATAATGATTGGGACGAATTTTAAGGGGAGGTAAGATACATAATAAGGATTCAGAATCGCATTGCAATGTCGGGTCGGAGACTTAATCTTCATGTAGCTGTAAATAGCCACTTTTGAACAAGTGCTGAAATAATAATGAACTTTCGAACTATTGTTCTTCAAAATCTAATGTATCTTTCACATTAGAACTCGTGACTAAAATTGATAGCTTAAAACTTCTATTTCACTTTATTGATGAATTTATAGGATGCAAATCCATTATTTATTAAATTTGATTAAGGAATTAGATGAGCATTCAAGACTTTTCTCAAAGCGATTACTAACAAGGTAAGTGAAAACGGTGTTTTTGACCTCACATTGCTATTTGATTATGATTCCTTATCATTTTCTCTACCTGTCCTTAAAGTTTGTCCCAATCATAATGGGATATACTGTATACATACATGTAAAATCCCTATTATACTGGGACTTAATTGAAACAAGAGGGGTCATTGTTAATAATTAAATACTAAAAATAATTTAAAAGTTCCTACTTTAAAAGGTATGTAAAGTTTCTAATAAATATTTATATAATTTCAAATGCAAAGAACTTAAAATTAACCCTATGAGATACCATTTATACAGTGATCGGTATAACCTAAAAATTGATTTGATTTTATATATGTTTTAATGAATTTTCTATTTCTTTGATTTAATTAATGTTAAAAAATATTTTTAAGTGCTTTTTGATAATCCGTTTCTGATTAAGTTATTCCCAACAAACATTCTGCATTCGTTTTCCTGTCTTACAGAATGAGCCTTTGATTTTTTTCTTTAAACACTTTGTGTTCGGCTTCCTCCTCCCCCCCCCCTTTGAATGGAGAAGTGAATCTCATTACACTTCTTTCAAATAAAATTAATAAGCGTACGTTAATTTTTTAAGTTGTAAATTCAGTCGGGGCTTGAATATTTTTTAAAGCAACTATATTATATTTATTTTTTCTACTGTCCGTCTGATTATTCTATATGCATTACTGAAATACAGACTTCAAAGTTCATTTTGAGTTATTTTTCCCTAGCGACGTCGTTAAAATCTTGGGCAAAGATGAGTATTAAAATTACACAAAATTCTTCTGCTCTCTTTTATTGTTATATGCGGGGATGTAACGGTGAATATTATCGGGAGATCTTTCATGAGAAATTAATATAAAAAGAACTCTGAAAAGCCCTACCAGACAGTCTGACAATCGATGATATTCAAAGAATCGCAAGTATTCAAACCCTCTCAGTTACACGGGAAAAGAATCTCACGAAAGGATAAGGAAAGAAAAGAACCCTTTAAAATCAAAACTTTATCTAGTCCTAAAACACTCAGACCAAAGAAAGCAGGGGAATAGATTAGAAAAGAGCTGCAGAAATCCAACATTCGTCCAACTCTACTAAAGTAAATCTACACTCGAAGAAGTCATCTGGAGACACGTGTCAAAGCAGAATATAGAGAACCCAAAGAGCACTTGAATGACGGGTCTACGGGATGTAACTCAAAAAGATGTACAAGTAGCAATAGCTACGCTACTAGATCTTAACGTCAAAGATATGCCTTTGCATGATTGATGCCAACGAAAACTATATTTGCTGCTTTTCCATGTTGACGTTCGAAGATCGTGAAAACCTGATCTTTGGCTTCAAAAGCTGCAACATTGAAACTTATCGCCGACCAATGAGGCACTTCAATTGCAAAATGTACGGACATACAGCCGCCAATTGCAAAAAATAAGCTTACTGTGTGAAATGCTGATACGGACGACACAACACAGCAAATGACATGTACTATCACACTTTCCAAGAACAGATAAAACATAACTCACAAAACACAGACGCTTAACTAAAAGTCCCTCCAATAAATTTCTAAACTCCTATAAACAATAACACAAACTTCTCAAGGTAAATCCTAATTCCTGTAAAATAGCAAATGCACTCCTAGCAAAAAAGATACAGGAAAATCGAATAGATATACCACTATTTCAATACAGTCACACGAGTGCACAAATAAATTTAGTATTCCCACAACACAAGCACAATTGTTATTCAAGAACAAAAAAGCAGAAAATTAAAATAGCAAACAAATGCTTTCTTTACTCCATCCTTCAAAACAGAAAGCTCAGTCACAATAATATTAACAACCCAAGCGGGCAATTTCATTTGCTAACAATATATACCTCCCAGGTTGAATTTCGACGACGCACACTAAGAAATAGAACTTCAGTTCCTCGCAAGTCAGCAAGTTCTAGTAGCTGCCGATATCAGTGGTTAGCAATCTTAAACACTCATAACACGAATAACAGGCAGAATATAAAAAAATCTGGCGTAACTCCACTCGACTTTCCGAACACTTACGATTAAGATCATTACCAAGCATTTAAATAAATTTTAATCGATGAATAATTCAAACATATATACCAAATTGAAACTCAATCAGATGCACCGTTTAAACGCTTGCGCACTTTCAAGAATTTCTCCCCATATGCCATTATGCCATAATATAAAAGAAATCTTTGTCGTAGCCCTTTAGAAAAACTATAAGTCCTATACAGACCAAAATCAATACTGGTCTTGCAACGGTGGTTTATAACATATATACCCAATCTGAGCTCAATCGAATATACCGTTTAAACGCTAGCGCACTTTCAAGAATTTCCCCCATAGGCCATAATGTAAAAGAAATCTTTGTCGTAGCCCTGTAGGAAAATTATAAGTCCTATACACACCAAATTCAATACCGGTCTTGCGACGGTGGTTTATGACATATATACCCAATTTGAGCTCAATCGAATGCTCCGTTCTGGAGCTATCATGTTCACTCACTCACTCACTCACTCACACGCACACGCGCACACATACATACATACATCTCGTAAAAATAGCATAAATGGATTCAGAAGACCTCAAAACGTGTAAAAATACCAAAATCCCGAAGTCGAATTTTTTCATGATTACAGTACTTTCCTTACATGGTACATGTTCGGAAAGTAAAAAATTAATTGAAAAACACAGCACCATCTACTAAAACATCAACTCAACTAAATCAAAAGCATGGTGTGACTTTTAAAACACCACCATCAACACCTTTCGTCCAACATATAAAATCACCGCAAATAAATTATTCACTTCTACAGAGCTGAAAGCAGAATGCAAAGCCCCAGAACTCCCTTAAGATTCACGCATCACTTGTCCACAGGCCAGCAAGAAAACAACAGATGAATTCCCCTACAACCCACCATGGTCAGATTGTACGATCAGAAGCTTAAAACGAAAAATAATAAAAAAGAAGAAAAAACAAAAGATATTCTCTTTTCGCCTTAAATGTCAAGAAAATACCTGGCCCAGATATGGTTTTCTTCTACATGATAAGAGCAGTTCACAAGAATGCCTCCATTTTTTCCTCTGGAACTGGGCAAACTGCTGATGTAATTAGTCTACTTTCCCTTAACTTAGAGTGCGGGAAGAGGTATATTTCCATAATATCGGGCCTAGGCATGACCCCTACATGCCTAGGAACAAGACAGGTGAAGATCCTATGAAGCCCAGTTCATACCGAGCAACTGCCTATTGCTGACCTTAGGGAAACTCCTCCAGAAGCTTGTCGTGCAGAGACTAATTCTTCTTAAAACATAACAGCAAACTTGGAGCAATCCAATGTGGTTTTCGAGATAGGTTGTCTTGTGAGGAAACGCTAGCTGCCGTACTGGAAAGAATAAATACAAACATAGAAAATAACTATTACACAACTTTAATTTCAATTGACATCCGAGGAGCGTCGGACAATGCCAAATGGAACACGATAAAGAGAAAACTTTACCGTCCTGGGAAGATATGTCATTCATTGCTCCACATCGCCAACGACTGGCGCCGACTGCGTGGGTGCTCCGGGGCTCAAGCAACCACTGAAAAAATATTGTGAGTGCGGAGCACCTACAAATATGTAACGAGCAGAATTATTTACTTTGTAGAAAAAGAATGAAATTCAGAAAACCAGATAGTTTTTTTGATTTCAGAAAAAGGATTAAAAAAAAACTAATTCAATTATTGCTATATAAAATCATTGTCGAAGAGGGAAAAGAATCGGGAAGGATGAAAAAATAATTAATTCTTTTGTTTATATAATGAAACGAAATTCATCCCTTCTTGGTTTTGTCCCGATTTAAAATGTGGGAGGGGGGAGGGGGGGCTAGGAAAATTTTTGTGGGTTCTTCAAAACATAAAGACAGCGGGAAATTTTCATGAGTGCTCAGTGCTTGATTCTAAAATAAAATTTTACTTCATGTTGGTCGCCATCTATGAGGATGCCCCATTAATTAACTTGATGGGTGTTGTGCTCTTTGGATTATTCCATAAAAGTGCCCGTCAAATAGTTAAGATATTGAGTAAACACAGTTTAAGTTAAATGGGATAAGAAGAGCTAAGGTAACGGATTTTCGTGCGAGTAATTCTTCAGAACTCGAGCATCCACAGAAGACGAACATTCAGGTTATATTGTTGAAGACTAAAATTTAATAATTAGTCTCTCTGAGTGTGGGTGTTATCGAATACTCCTACAAATCTTCTATCGGTCCTCAACGTCTCCCTGATTCCTTAATTTGAGAATAAAATTTTAATTGTCATCATGCTTTGTTTACGTGGGTGTCTCTAAGATTTATTGTATGGAGAAATTAATTTATGCTTACTGAACGTTTGAATTGTTTGTAACTAATTTTCTTATATTTTAACTGAGTCATTTCAATAAAAGGTTTCTGATCTTAAACATTTACAGAAAAATTATGATAGTGTATTAAAAAACACCAAGGAAAGGGAAAGAAGACCAGAAAAAGAAAATAAACACTGGCTAAATAATTTGTAGAAGTAATGAAGTTTATCGATTTCAATTTTCAAAGAACGCACACACAGCTGTTGAACAGTGATGAAAATCAACATTTTATTTTTAAGCTATTGAAAAATTAAGTCTGGAAAAGTTGAGTCATTGCAGATTATTCAGAAGGCACTCTGAAGTCAAAAGGAAGTTTGCAGAGGCTTGATAGTTCACGATGTGTGGCGAATTATTTCAAATTGAGAAATACATATGGCGCAACTTCTCGCCTGAGATAACCGTCCGAGTCGATATTGAGATAGTTCAGTCTCAGTTCGATGGATGGATAGCTGGACTAAGAATAGATGGCAGTTTCCATTGTGTCTAGATTTTTGTTCAATAGTATTCTGTTAGTAAATACGCAATGTTTCAAAAATAATTATGCTGCTCTCACCTTGATTAATATTAACCACTAGTAAAGTTTGAAAGAGATTTTAAACATGATGTAAATAATTCTTATTCACTCGTTGAGTAGGAATGTTGCAAGGAGGTCGGTCTTCCTTCAGACGTTATCGGATGGTTCAAAAGACAATTTCTGCTGAGTTGTTCCAGTTTGTCTTACTTTTTGCAAAGACAGTGATTCCGGTGAGAGATCTTGACAACATTCTAATGTAAATTTTTCGATAAACGTTATCTCACCAAAACGGGACGATCATACGGATGTTTACTTGAAACTCGAAATCAACTACTCAAGGGCAGTTTATAAAAAAAAAAAATCGTTCTTGAAAGCTGTTCTATAGAGAGGCTGAAATTCGAACATATTGTTTAATTCGGTTCAAAAACGGTGCGATGGAAGATGGAGGCTACTATTTCAGATGCTCATGGTTTGTACGTGAAAAACTTTCAGTGGCAGGTAACAACTTCTTGCTCTTTATAATCATCATATAGTCTCATTGATTAAAAAACATTGATCTTGGAGATGTGAAGAGCTTCGTATTATTTTATATGTTTGTAAAAACCTTCTCGCATTAAAACAAGATGATCAGATATTTTTATAGACAAAGCGAAAGTTCGATTACTTTGATATAATTTATGAGAACAGAAATCGTTCTTTGGGTCTCCTGAATAAAAGCACTGAAATTTGAAGATGGTATCTTGGGACTGTCAAAGCTTGGTTGGAGTTCAATGGTTCTTAAAGTCTTTTGATTTTGGTTAAGAAAATATAGTACTATTACAAACAGCTGATATTGTAATTTCGCTCTGAACTATTGTGACTATTGAGGAGGAAATCTACAGAGTAATGACCTTATCACACTAAAGGGAAAATCCGAGCAACTTCGCGCTGGACCAAATTTTCCGACGGACTTTAAGGCGTGGTTATCTTTAAGGGTTGCAAAAGTAAACAAACTCTCTCGAAGAAGTACTCTGACTGGCCGAAATTTCATCCGAATCTGATTTTTTCTTTCGGAAAGGAAAAAGTTGGAGTTCGCGGTCATCAAGGTAACGGCGGAGAAAATCGGCCGGAAACTTGATTTGCAAGGAAAGTTGGTCGGATTTTTCTCAGTGTGATAGCCCTATAAAGTTTTAAATCTGTTGTGTAGGATGATGTTAGGTGATGCCGTGTGTGAATTGTGACTGTTGAACATTAAAATGTACATGTTTCGTATGTTTAACTTGGAGGGGTCTGGGTAATTGTGGGACTGGTTGGAAGTAGGAGAGGCGGGAGAAAAATTTACGTACGCGTCTAAATTTCTTTTACGGATTAATATTGGGAAAGACTGGGGAGGATGGAAGTGGTGTAAGGCAGGGAGAAAATGAATTGGTTGGGGTGGCTATTGATGGTACGAGTGAAGAAGATATTGATGGTAGAAGTGATGTAGAAGGAGGTGATTGTATGATGGGGGAGGATGAAAGTGTAGGTGATATTGTTAATGATACAGTTAGTGATAGTGGGGGTGTGACTGTTAAATATTCGGAAGAAACTGGGGAAAGTGTGACTGGTGAATCCTGATCTATTGTTTCGTATCTTGCATAACTTTATGTTGTTGTTGTTGTCAGCAATGTCCGACTTTGATGTGTAATGTATTATTATTAAGTTGTTTTCTATTCCATTGCTAATGTAGTAATCATAAAAATAAGGTAATTAAATGGATAAAAAATAAATTAAACCAATTAAAAATACGGCCCTTATAGTGCCATCCACCAATTGTCACACTGGTGTAATGTTGGTGGCAAAACTGAAACTTCAATTCTCACCAAACAAGTCTCGTCCTGTTGTGATGTGCATATTCAGTGTATCCCCTGACATGTAGACATTTGGGGTAATTAGAAGGTGGATGTCTTTGCAAAGAAGGGTGCCGGGGAGGCTCTGGCTACTTCTAACTGCCACACTTACCTTGAGGTGTATTCTGCTAGAAAACATACTGATACAATGACTTCGCTTGTCCCTCCGGCACATTCTTGGCACCTTTCTGAATTCCCTAGAGGATCCCTCGCTATGAGCTGCGACAGATGCGCCCAGGTTTAGTTTAGCGAGGCATATTAGTTTTTTCGAATATTTTAACTATGAATAAAAAATATCAGGTCACAGTAAGAAAACTTTGCTGATAATATATGGACCTCCAGGGGTCTGTCTGTTCAACCGATCGACTCCCTTAAACTGATGGAAAAGAAAGTTCATTTTAACTCTAGGTCGTAGCCAACAGGTGAGGTGTCAACAATGATTACCCACAGGGCTCATGCCTAGGCCCAATATCGTGGAATGCCCTAGCAACCGATTTTCTTTTTGTGTTTATCACCCACAAAAGACACACAAATGCATGCCTATGCGGATGTCTTCACTATCTTGATAGCAGGCCCGAGAAGGAAGGACAGTCAAAGTTAAAAGTTTAAAAAGTGTTTGTTTAATTATAAACTTTGAAACATCACGTATATACAGAGTATCTCAAAATGCTGTTTACAAACTTAACATTCTGCTCCGTCAAACCAGTTCAAACTTCGCACAGAAACTTGTGTCCAAACATGTGAACGACACCGCTAAAGGGCAAGAAAGGGGAAGCGTGACTAACCTCTTCAGACCCAAGAAAAATCTCGCATCTCAAATTAAAGAGCAATCTCGTAATTGTTTTTTAGAAAAACCTATTACACTTAAAAACGACAAGTATAAAGCGCTTTTACAAATATTTTTTCGAATAAAGGCCTGATTCTGAATATCTGTTTCAGTAGCAAAAAGTTATCACCCATAAACGAAGACTTTCAAGACACTTTTAAAGGTAAATGATGTTCTACAAGTTCTTTTCAGCAATATGAATTTTATATATATATATATTCACAAATTCTACTTAGGAAATTTCACTAACTTTCAAACATTCTTTTGTGTAACAGAAATCAAAAATGAAATAACGGCAAACAAAAATAAAATGTGTGCGTCAGTGTGCAGAATTCACACATTCACCCGAGTTAAAATTATTTTATTCAAAATTAAAGTATCCACGCATATGTGCTTCAGTTCAAAACTACAAAAATATCTCATAAGATCGTTTTCATGGTGGTAACGCGAACGTCCACATATGGGGATCTCTGGAACAAAGAGGTTAATGATCCTGTCCAAACATGTGAACGACACCGCTAAAGGGCAAGAAAGGGGAAGCGTGACTAACCTCTTCAGACCCAAGAAAAATCTCGCATCTCAAATTAAAGAGCAATCTCGTAATTGTTTTTTAGAAAAACCTATTACACTTAAAAACGACAAGTATAAAGCGCTTTTACAAATATTTTTTCGAATAAAGGCCTGATTCTGAATATCTGTTTCAGTAGCAAAAAGTTATCACCCATAAACGAAGACTTTCAAGACACTTTTAAAGGTAAATGATGTTCTACAAGTTCTTTTCAGAAATATGAATTTTATATATATATATATATATATATATTCACAAATTCTACTTAGGAAATTTCACTAACTTTCAAACATTCTTTTGTGTAACAGAAATCAAAAATAAAATAACGGCAAACAAAAATAAAATGTGTGCGTCAGTGTGCAGAATTTACACATTCACCCGAGTTAAAATTATTTTATTCAAAATTAAAGTATCCACGCATATGTGCTTCAGTTCAAAACTACAAAAATATCTGATAAGATCGTTTTCATGGTGGTAACGCGAACGTCCACATATGGGGATCTCTGGAACAAAGAGGTTAATGATCCTGTCCATCTAAGCATTTATAAAGTAAAAAACTTCTTGCTTCGAATGTTTAATATTACTTCAAAATCAAATATAGGACACATATGTATGTATAATTTAATATTACACTATTAATAATAATATAGTACTTTTTAATGATCGATTATGAAGTAACTGATTCAATAACTCAACTCAGATGTTTAAAATTGGGGTTGAAAATCTTAGTGGTGTTTAAGTTTGTTCTATAATAATTAATATGCATGTACATGCTCGAAAGATAAAACTTTTTAACTGTAAAATTCTGCAGATAAAGAAAGAAAAACTTCTAAAGTACTTCTCACACATTATTCTTATCTGTATGTTTGAAGGATCTTATCCACTGGAAACAAAAGAAACAAAGGGCCGCTATCCTGGAGTTCTGCCAAACGGTTGCAGATCAAGTTCTTTAAATGCTCGGCAAAACTCCAGGATGGGCAATCGATTCCAATATCAGCACGAAAAGGTGTTTAACTTTTTAAAAGTTACATTAATTTAATTTTGGGTGATCTTACTAATGTAATTAAAAACTGATTCAGAAAAGATATTAAAATTTTGCCACATAAATTTTGCGTTTTCCATTTGCATCTGGACATATTTTCCCACAGTAAATGTTTTATGGTTATTCAAGAGTTCAGAAGGTCTCCTTGATATCCGAAGACATAATTTTTCTCTTGAAAAATGAAGATAAATTAAAGCTAGAAGAGCGCTATTTACACTTTGAATAATATCAAGTCTAAATTTTTAACGAAGAGTAACTTTTTTATACTCTTATATATACTCTTTTACTATAATGGAATCTTTTTGAGTAAAACTTCTTTAGTGGCGACTAGGGAGTAACTCAGATTTTTTTTCTGACGGAAGTAACACTCAATAAAGGAAGTGGCGTATATGTCATACACCACGCCAAGCGCGCTCCGAAAAAGAACCACTGAAAAACCTACTTTTTCGACCTGCTTTCGCCGTTCCTCGAATTCAGCCGTATCTTTGATACATCAATAAGCGTTTTGAAGGTTTTTGAACCAGGGTCGTAGCCAGAAATTTTTCACGGGGGGGGGTTACGCCTACTGCAACTCATATATATGTATACGTGTGTGTGATAATGTAGTGAAGAATATACATTTTGTATGGCAAAAAATTCCTCATGGGGGGGTTATGACCCCTCTAACCCTTTCCCCCCAGTTAAATTGGCCGTTAAGCCATTAAACTCCTAAATATTATGTATGTCATGTCTGTTATTATTTTGCCCAAAAGCTGTATTTTAAGAAATGTTAGTAAATTTAGAAGAATGTAGTTTGTGTGAACGCAATATTTATAATGATATATATATATTTATATATAGTATTGATATATATACAACGGTTTAAGAATACGGGTATGTAACACCACAAAGAAACAAACACTGGCTGCAAGCGGTTTCTCTCTATTCTAAAAAAGAGTAAAGGCCGCTGTCGCCGTCAAAGCTTGTCAGCTTATCTCCTCCTAAACCGTGGGGATTTGAGTTTCGACTAAGGTGCCCACGGATTCGAAAAATTCCGAAGAACCTGCTAAGCTTAGTTAAATTTCGAAAATCGAATTATTTTAGAAGATATTGATAAAAAACTGAAAAAATAAACAGAATGGCTGCCAGATTTGGCATAAAATCATTCATTCCTTTGCAACAAAGCGTTTCCAAGTATCTAGAATCGTGTGAAATTTACAAGCATGAGTTAGTTTTTATTTTGGCGTAAAATGGGCGTAATTCTATCTTTCTTCTATATTAATAAAACAATGTGTAAACTGTTAGTTATTTTGTTTGAATGTGTCTCGCGGTGATCGTAGACCTACCAAATTTTGTACGGAAATTTTCCATGACAGTTCCCGACACACCTCTGAGGGATTTTTTCAAGGTTCGAATTATTTTAGGAGATATCGATAAAAAACGTATCGCAAAAGGCTAATTTTTGCTTTCCGCCATTTCGTAATTGTAACCCCACAGTGTAAAAAGCGCCGTTTAAATTGCCACATTCGGCAAGTTTAATAAATGATTCAGACTCTTGAAGTAAAATAAAAGAATAACGATTTTTTTTTTTGTGTCTAGATTATTTGTAAGGCTGTTTTTAAATTAAAATATCGTGTGCATGGGAAATCAGAGTAGGAATGAAATGTTTTATACTAAAAAGAAAAATATTTAGAAATTTTCTGAGACTAAAATGTGCGACTTTTTAATTTGGTGAAAAATTAAACGGTTTTGTGCGATTTTGAGGAGATTATTCTAATGCTTGGCGCAATTTATCGTAATTTATCGTCTGCTGAATACACCTGAGAATAAGGTTTTGAAATTTTCATTCAGTTGGAATTGTGCATTTTTCTGTACAGATTTTCTCCATCTATTAATGACTATGTCATTTTATCTCTCACCCCCATTTTTGAAAATTGTATGAAAAACGTGTCCCAAAAATGCGACATAAAAGTATGCCACATAATTTTACATATATTTAAATACCATTAGTTCACAACAGCTTTAATCTATTGTTACAATATTTCGTAAGCTACAGAATATGCTTCACATGTATTTTTTACATATATTTAAATATAGTTCACAACAGCTTTAATCTATTTTTACAATATTTCGTAAGCTGTAGAATAGGCATCACCTGTTTTTTTTCTATAAATAGGTTACAATAATACGAAATAAGTAACTCAAAATGTGTTACACAAAGTTGACAATTTTCAAATAGTAAGTTCGCTTAGACAACAGGAGTTTAGAATTAGCGATTATTCGTTTTTCCAAAACAGAATAACTAATATCTTGAAAATGAAAAATAATTAAAATGCAGATTATTTTAAAGCCGGTTCTCGTCCAGCTGGATTATTTGCTACCAGTAGAAATATTTGGCGGCGTTAACTATGCCATTATAGCAGTTATAGTACACTTTGGATATTTGCTAGCGTGACGAGATGGTATAATTCGTGGTGTTAAGTACGCCAATCTGCAAACGATTATGTAAATGAAAATATGGATAACGGTTTTCCGGTAACCTTAAATGAACAGTAATTATAGGTTGTGAGCATGTGTAAATCGCCAAATAATGAAAAGTCGCCATTGGTGGCAAGCTATCCTATCTGTTCCGTAGCTTTTATTAACTTTACATGTACGCAAGTCGCCAAATAATGAAAATCGCCATGGGTGGCAAATTCGCAAAGTGTCCGATAGGTTTTACATTATAAAAATACAGCTGAAACAGACGTTCTGATTTTATTACGCTTTAGCTCCTAATTAATATAACTTTTGAATGGCAACATTAAATATCATTGTGTTTCTGAGGAGTGCAAATAATTGTTCCAGCGATTATAAGCGGGGTCCGCACTCCAGGTGATGTATAGCTCAGGACCCGTACAACACGGATTCCCATAACAAAATATCTTCCGTGTTATGAGGGGGAGGGGGGTCTACTGTAGTGTGGAGTTTAAATTTTTATGTACAAATGAACATGCAAGAACCAAGCAATGTGTAGCTCAGTAACATTCTATCTGATCCAATCTTCGGGTTTTGTCTGTTGAAATTATGTCTTTTTTACGAATAAGCCTTATTAGGGGCCGAAAGCCTCATACGAAAAGCGAGCGTAGCGAGTCTGGGGGCCTTGGCCCCTAGTAAGAAGAAAATAAAAGAATAGCAAATGAACACTCCGCGGTTTCTAACCCAACCTCAAGCAAGCAACGGTTCCTCGTTGCCAACCCTACCTCGGCAAGACGGAGCAAGCAACGGTTTAACACGGGGATGGAACACCAAGAACGGACCCTGGCTGCAATCAATACCAAACAATAGACAGAACCTGCAGTTTAAAAACACGGATAAAGAATAATAATTCGATACCTACCAGCAGACGAAATCAACGCTTAAGAATACTGTGATAAAAAACACAAAAAAAAATTACACTATCTGCATTCGAACCCAACAAACAGAGGAAAATATCAGTTAAAGAACACAGTTAAAGTATAATACCAGACTATGGACATTCCCCCCATTCAAACCCAACCTCCAGACGGAACAATGGTATAAGAAAACAGTTAAAGAATAATACTACAACATGGACACTTCCTGGATTCTAAGTAATTATCATGAATTACCGATGATTCTTACTGGTGATTTTAATGTTAATTTTCGCTCTCAAGAATCTTAGCCGTTAGTTGATTTTTTAAAAGAAAAATTTGATATAACTATGAATACTTCTCGACTTCAATCAACAACGCGTTTCGGTACAACGATAGATGCTGTATTTTCAAGAAAATTAGCAAATTTAGAGAGTAAAATTTATGTTTCACATTATAGTTCCCACAAACCTATAATTTCATACATAAAAGATTATGATGCCATTCAAGTACCTATTTCCAATGAATAATATGAATATACCATTTATATAATCTTTCTAAAGTATATGAATAATAAATTTAATTAAATTATAATATGATATTTATTTTAAGATAAAGTTTAATCATTTCAGTGATATGTGTTTTTTTTAATGTTTACAAGTGGTCCTTAGTGGTGGATGGTTATATTATCAGAGATCATACTCTTAACTGCAATCGAAAAGTGAAAACGTTTTCGTAAACTTTTTGAAAGCCGTATGTTTTCGTGTTCATCTAGAATTAAAATATATCATTCGCTCAGTCTAAATGAAAATTATTTTAATGATTCTTTTTTTCTGTCACGTGATTCATTTGAAAAGCTCTGTACATTTTATATTACTTTAACAATACCAACAGCGTATGCCAGGGTTTCCCAAACTAATACTCCGCAGAGCACCAGTGCTCACTTGCGGCTAGACTTCATAAATAAAAATTTATTCTGTTCTCATGTACCTCCGCTGGTGGTTCGCTTTTTGGATCAGTACGGCTACTATGACTAAAGTTTGGAGGAGAATAGTGAGGAAGGGAATATGCGAGATTGTTCTTTGATAGCAACACGGTTTTTCTTTAAGTTGTTGTAAGTTACAATATGCAGCCAGAACGAAATTACTTAAAAATGAATTAATGAAATTCCAACACAATGTAGGGATATCTGTGGATTTTCAGTTGGATTACCTATTTGAACTTAATTTCTATGTGGTTAAATTTTTTGAATTTTCGCTATTTTTATTGAGTATAATTTGAATACGAAAATGCCTCCTCGACAGTTATTTATCACTGAAATGTGCTTCCTTCTCTCCATCCCCAAATGATTTTTTATTGTAATTTATATTCCACTTTTTGTTTTAAAAAATCGTGAATAGCATTCGATTATTAGCATCCGTAACATATTCAATTTTGACCTCAGCAACTAGGGAATTTTTAACTTTCTTTACGAATACTTGCACTTAGGAATTAAAGTCATAAACTGTGCCGAATTAAGACTCTTGGGTACCGGAAAATTTTCTCGACTATAGGTCCACGTCTCTAAAACTGGTTTAAGAAAGCACTAATATCATTTGCCTTTGTCATATTTCGTGTTTTTATGACATATTTATTATAAATAGCATATTTACTGGAAAGTTATTTCCTTGATTCGTTGTTCATTTTTAGTATTTTTCACTTGCAAAAGATCGTTCACTTCGAACTAACATGAACAGAAATTACTATACAGTTGGCAAAGTTTTGCGTTTAGGACGGATGTGTTTGCGTCAAAGCTTTATTAATAGTATATGGCTTGTTGAGCATGTCAAACAAAAAGTTTAGTCTTCATATTTAAATGTGCGCAGATTTTAAAATTCATGTTGTGTAGTAGACAACGTCAAATTTAAATTATTCTTATTACTTTATAGTACGATCTCGTGTGGTGCCTTTCATTTCTGGACTGAGATTTTGGTGATCCCGAGACGAGATACCCTAAGAGTAGATGATTTCTTTATTGGCTAATCTTCCACCGGCCATAGTCTAAGGGGATTAAGCATATAGCTTTACATATATTTAAGGAGAAAGTACGGGCAATAGTTTGGCTATTTATTTATTTGAAATATATCACTCTGTTGAAAAAATAGTATAATTTTGAATAGTAGAATGTATTGTTTCAAACTCAATTTTCAGCAAAAATCAAAAATCAAGTGCAGTTCATAGATGGTTGACATATTTAAGTTTTCTTTAATAATTTTTTCAGTATCTCTTCTTGAATGGAGCATTAATATTTGAACTTGGATTCACGTTTTATACCTATTACTGATTGAGGTCCTTGAAAAATAAACGTTCTGAATATCACAGGTGTTTACTGACAGATGTCCATATATGTATAAAAGTAGCTGTCCTCAAATGTTATGATCGCAGGCGTGGATAGATGTGCAAACAGTTGCATGCTGGTAACAAATGACAGAACATGCGGGAGAGGACAATGAACCGCGCAGCCTGAATTCATGTGAAATTTGCCCATCTTTTGAAACAAAAGAACGTGAAATGTTACCAGAATATGGTGGTAGTTTTTTCTTGTACTCAAAATTTAACAGAGTTGCAAAATTAAATGCAATGTAAGTCTTCTATGGCCAAACATATCACTGATTACTGACATACATGTAATCGATTAGAAGAATCCCTGTGGATTGGGATTATGAGCAACTTTTAAATACTATGATTAATTATCATAAATGATATCAAAAGTTTTGGCTCTTAAATCATAGCAAATTAAACTTTTAAAAATTCTCAAGAATCAATGATTTTTTTAAAGTGTTGTAAAAATTTGTAAATCGCCATTATTTTTGTTGAGCATATGTAATCCATTTTAATTGCCCGAAAAGCAGTAATAATGAGGACTTAGGTGAAGTTAATCTGCATGTCATAATTTAGACGCGGTCTATTAGTATCAGAATTTCGGAAAATACATCAAAAATATATTTTCGATGCAAAAAACAAGGTACATTGATTCA
This sequence comes from Cheiracanthium punctorium, assembly GCA_038373885.1. Classification (NCBI taxonomy): domain Eukaryota; kingdom Metazoa; phylum Arthropoda; class Arachnida; order Araneae; family Cheiracanthiidae; genus Cheiracanthium; species Cheiracanthium punctorium. Next base: position 46,123 of record JAWZYV010013142.1, on the reverse strand, counting down.
AATGCATAAAAGTACAAAATACTTTCTGAACTGAAAAATCTGCAAGACACATTTATTTTCATAATAAAATAAAAATAAAAATAAAGTAAAATTCTTAAAGTGTTATAGTTGAGAATAAGAATTTTTCAACTGAAGAAGGAAATATTACTTTATTTTATTCAAATATATTTGAACGCGATAATCAAAAATAGCAGAGTTGCATATACCAATCGTTTGCGATTAACATACACTTTAATTTGCTATACATAAAATTTGCATAAGGAGCCATCTCCATATTTAAATTCACATCAACTTTTTTCTCAATGGCAACATCTAGATTTCACTTCATATTTCAGAAATTTAGCTCATTTTAATATTGGATACCAATTTTCAATACATTTGAACTAAAAATGAATGAATTATGAGCTTAAAAAATTTCCCTCCCCCATGTTAAAATATTTTTGATATTTCAGTTCATATCTCATTTAATATTGATCTTAAGAAGTTGAGTTTTCCCTCCATTATTAAAACTAAATTGCCGAAACATATTTAAAATTATTATATAGTTAAAATAAATTATTAATATGAATTATGATATTAATATTCGGAAAAAATATGAATTGCAACCTAACCAAATTTGAGCGGAAATAGATGCAGAAAATAATTTTACATGGCTGTGCAATATTTCAAATTTTTACGTTCAGTAGTTTATTTTATACTAGCTGTGTGCCCGTTCTTCGCACGGTAGGAAACGAAAATTTTCCTCATATGTGTAATTCGAATTAATTCCAGTGATGTGGAATCTAGAAAAAGTAAAATTAATATGTAATAACCTGAGATCATTGCAATATAATGACACGCACAAAAAAAAAAAAAAAAAAAAAAAAAAAAAAACTATGTCAGCGTCATTCGGTATCAAAAAAGTGAAAATGGACCGTTTGCAGTGAACTTCTCACTTTCAAAATGTCTTATTTCCGCAGACATGCTGTCTTTTAGGTTCCCGTTTTAGCGTTAAATACCTCAGACACTACATGAAATGGACATTTTTTTTTAATTTTATAAATACGTCACCCTCTCTTGCAACCCTTTACAAAAAGATAAGAGATAAGACTGCGCTATTTATAAAGGCTTTAAAATTGTTTTTCTAGATTATGCAGTTTAATTTTTCTTCTCACAAATAAATCCAGTATTTATAAAAGGAAATCGAGCCAAGCAAAGAAATCGTCTGCTTGGACATAAGAATAACTATGTACACAAAACGAAATCTTCGGAATGAGAAACTTTTTTTCACGTTTTCAGAAGAGCGCTCGTTGTAATTGCTTCACAACGGGCTTTGACTTTTAGTTGTACAATAACAGTAGTATTTGGCGCATTAAGGCAGTAAACAACAGATGTTTTAATTCGAATTTCGCAAAAAAATCGCTTCGAGATATGGCGCGGGACCCGTTTTTATTTATTTTTTTCAACTGGCAATTTTAATCATTGTTACTGTATCCAGGACAACCAAACCGCAAGATATCAAACCGAAATTTGTAAGCAGCTGCTACTGAAATTAAAATCCTTCTTTACTTAAAAATTCGTAAAAATACTCCTAATTTATATTTTTCCTCCGTTCTTCTTTTAAAAGTGGGCGAATTGTGAGCTCCGTCTTTTTCCGAAATATAAAAAAGTTATGACTGATAGAATTCAAGATGCAGCAGTTTTAAAAATATTTTACGAAAGTCATCGTCAAATTTAATTTTATTTGAAAAATTCCCAAAAATCTGGAAATTATGTTACACAGTCCGAACGAACAGTTTTTAAAAGAAAATTTTCTACTCTATACGATGATGTAAATATCGTTTTCTTGTGAGTGCAATTACCGGCGTTATTATGTATTACGCAAGAAAAATCGCTAAAAATCGGACAAAACATAAAATAAAACATTTTCTAATTCGAATTTCGAAAAAATCGCTTCGAGGTGTATCGAGACCCGTCTTGGAGAATTTCCGTACAAAATTTGGTAGGTCTACGATCACCCGTTTCGGAGCTACGTGAGACACAGACAGACAGACAGACAGACAGACAAACGGACAGTTTACACATTGCTTTATTTATATAGATTTTTACGTTCAGTAGTTTATTTTATATTAATTAAGATGTCATATTTCGATGAGTTTAGGGGCCATATACTATATTAATTCAGTTTTTTTTTTAAATCGCTTAAAAATGTAAATTAGATTGCTTTTGCATACAAATAATTAAAGTAAGCGATATTAAAAAATAGCACATTTTGAAGCAAATAAATTGGAGGTTTGCACAGTTTGATGGTGATTCTAGTATAAAGCGCCATTTCCCCTCAAAAATTTTTCATGCATGCAATTAGATTCAATAGACGTATATCTTGCAAAACAACATGCTATTTCTGAAAAACTAACATCCTCGCAATTCCAGGCATGAATTTGACCCGTAGCGTAGCCAGGATTTTATTTCGGGGGGGGGGGTGCCAGATTGTGAGCTAAATTTTAATTGTAAGCTAAATAAAAGGTCACATTCAGGGGGGGGGAAAGCTGCAGGCCCTGTCAGCCCCCCAACCCCACCTTCTGGATGCGCACCTGATTTGACCTATTTTAATAGCTGAAACATCAGATCTTTGGATTTCCTCATACTTTATCAAACATTCAAAATGACATTTTGATGACTAAATTTTCCTCAGACGGTAAATTAAAATTCCGCCAAAAGTTTTATAAAAATATTGCACACTGCAGACGATAATATTAAATGCAGAAAGTAAAATAACAAACACGGTGATAATATTGGCTTATCAAAAAGTAGGCGAGTTTTTTACATGAAATTCAAACAAATAAATTTTTAATCGTGAAACCATTCTTTAAGTTCGACTATAACTAAGTAACATTCATGCTTGTAGTCAAAAGAGCAGAAAACAGCCTCTCACTCCTGGCAACATTTCACCTGTCTAAGAGAGCATTCAAATACTCAATAATTTCAAAATTAAAAAGATTTTCAAAATCGAAAGCAGTTGTTTTTCATTTTTTTAAACTATGTATACGGACCAGTGATAAATGTTACGGACCAGAGAAGTTATGGATTCAGTGGTCTTTGGACCACTGACTAAATGTTCTAATTTTTACTCCTGATATTCTTCGTACAAAAAACTTTAAGATTAGAAACATTATTTTCCTTGTAAATGAGATTTATTTCTTTTAACTATCGCGAGCGACATGAAAGAGAAAAAGTTGGGAACCTATCTAAATACAGCATTTTCCAATTTGCTGGAGACCCCTTAAAATTGCCCAAAAATGAATTCGCAATATCTCCGTAAATTACCGTAGAAAATCGTGAAAATTTTTATTTAGGTTAATTTGAAGGTTTTCGTTCGTTTAATAAACTCAAAATAGTATGTTGCCATTGCGAAAAACGAAATTGGTGAAGAATTAAATATGAGAGAAGACGGCACCTTATACAAATTAAATTACTAGAAAATTAAAATATTCGTTATTTGCAAACGAATGGTATATATAGCTTTGCTGTTCGAGGGATAACGTCGAAATAAAGAGAAAGAGGGCTTATTTTTTTCTGTAGCTTTACATCCGTTTGTCTCAAAATAGTAAATCTTCAAAAGTCACAGATCTTAAAAAATACAATTTGAGTAACAAACTAAACAAAAATGTGTAATTTAAACAAGGTTATCATTATAAACTTTTGCTCATGATTATAAAAAGGAAAAAAAGCCTATTTTTATGAACAGCAATTAAAGAGATAAGCTGTGACATTTATGTTTAAAGTATGTATTAATGACGCATGTTAAATTTTGATGTCTGGACAGTATTAAAAATGTTGTCCTTATTTGAAAAAAGGTATTTATATACCTCCAAATACTAGGGGTTTTCGGAAAGTAAGGATACAAAGCATCCAGGTAATATCCATAACGTTTTCAAAGACTGTTAGAACTGTAGTATACATCCACTGAACGCTCGCTTTTCACATGAAGAAAACGTACGACGGCAAACAATTCAAGTTTGGTGGGGTTCTGAATTGATGCAGACATTATAAAGATGCGCTGCCCGAATAAGACTCAGCGTACAAATAAAGAATGGCCTATAGGGATAAAAAAAAAAGGGTTCGAGGATACAGTCCATGTTGACTCACAGAACAGAGGTGTTGGGTTCACAGAAACTTGCCCTTTATTGTGTAGTAGGGTTCCCTTTATTGTGTATCCCTTATCAGTGAAGTAGCTTTACTTTCCAAAATCTCCTTCTATATATTTTTACTTAATTATTTGAACATACTCGGCTTAAACAATTAAAGAAAATAATAGTAATAAAAAAGTTTTACCTTTAAGAGATTTTTTAGAGCTTATGGTAGATTTCAATGTTCCATTTATTATCGAAGTTTTCGGCTTGTAGTACTGGCACTGTGACTTTTTCCTTTCATTCATAACTCTTTCACCCCCCCCCCAGACAAAATTATAAAAAAAGTTTCCCTCAACAAATGCACAGCCGGTCTGCAGAGAAATACTGACTTTATGTCTTATTTTTCGTAATTTAATAGTGCAGTTCAGTTCGAGTTAGAACCCCTTAGAAAATCCTTCGACCAAGGTACTCCCATTCGTACGCAGATACCCCTCGTGCAGGTTTGCCTTAATACACACAATATTTTTTTTTAAGCGCATTCCCCCACGAAACAAGTTCTTATTTAAATATTGGACATAAACCTATTTTGTTTTGTAGTAAATATAAGGATGGTATTTAATCAATGTTGGGATGTCCCAAAGTTCATTTGTTTTAGAGTAAAGGGGGTGGCTTTGGCAAAATTTGATGGTGTATGGAGTAGGGGATAAGCCATCCTTAGAAAGCTTATGGTATTTGGCTTGCTTTATTTTTATTGTATTTATTTATTATTTTTACAATGTTTGAACACAGGCGAATTGTTGTTTCAAACAATAATAATATATAGAATGTAAGCAGCTTGTAAATCCACAATTTTGATAAATTATAATATTAATCACGGAAATTAACCGCGTTAAATATAAAAGAATTCCTTTTGGCCGGTCGAAACCACAGGTTAAAGTGGCGGATGTCAGTAAATTCATTCAGATAAAAGAATTAGAACGGAGAGGACTTGTTGACTGATAGAATTGATAGGTCAAGATATGACTGATATCTTGCACAAAGACGACGATCGGGGGATCCAAACTGAAAACAAATAAGATTTTCTGCTACTCTTGCTCCAAACTAGCAAAATACTTGATCACATTTAAGATTATTATATCCTGCAAAAATATTTGAAAGTTACACAATAATGAATGTTTTATCCGAATTTTTAATTAATTATTATATCGATTGTTCTATTTAGAAAAGAGCCCTACCAGTGGCTGAAAGCGTTTGCGCTCTCAACTGGGAGACGGAAGGTGCCTGGTTCAAAACCAGGTCGCGTCCGCTGACCTAACCATTCGGAGTTTACCGTGGTTTTCTCTGAAACTTCGCGTAAATACGGGTTAGGATCCCTTAGAAAGTCCCCCACTGAGCGTAATACCCTCCTCGGCCTAGATCCTTCGAGCACATAATTGGACGTAACACTACATTTCTATTTAGAAAAGATACAATCATTTTATTGAGATTTTTTTAAATAAAATGTTTCTAATTTTTTTAAGGTAATTTTTAAAAACTGAATAGATACTTAGCTAATTTAATATGATTTATTTTATTTAAATTTTAATGAAAATTAAAATCGTAGACTGATGATTTTTCCAGCTAAAATATTTAAAATATTTTTACTGGGGTAGGCTGAAAAGCAATGCACACATGCTGGTAGAACACGAACGAAATGGCCTTTTAGAAGTGCGCCAAGGTATAGTGAAGTAACAGTCCTCCATCTATATGATTGTGTAGTTTGAATGCGTTCCATTCATGAATTGTCTATTTTGAATAGTTGTAGGAATAAATACCTTTAAACATCATCAGTCTCAGTATCCATTTACCCCACCCCCCTGAAAAAAAAAACATTACTTTATTTTGAGGGGCATTTTTTTCCACACACAAATTTACTTGAAGAAATTGATTTGTCTAGTGTTATCTCAAATCTGCTCAAATGGAATCAAGAAAAGCTCGTAAAAGTTCTATTTTATTTTACTGTCGCACAAAACGCCTAGACATTTGTGCATCCAAAGGGAGAGAGGGTTGGGATAAACCCTACCCCTCCAAAAAAGAACACCTCTGAAGTGTTTGGGATACTTTTATTTTTATTTACATCTAATAGGCACTAGCAATCCAGTTATCTAATTAATTAGTACTAAAAATAAATTACAATATAATTAGCAGTATTTAATTTCTAAGTTAGTTTATCTATATTACTTTAATATTATGAGGGTGAACACCTCCCCTTCAAAAAAAAAAAAAAAAGCTTTCTGGGTGCGTCACTGAACCTTGGGCCTCTTGGTATCATTTGCTATCGACCCCGTGCTGTTTTAATCAGCCATTGACTATCAAGAGTAATTTTAAAATAATGTTGCTTAGTATTTTTTAGAATCCCTTTTTCATTTATATTAAGTTTAATATAGTGCCGTATTTAATAAGGGGCCGCCCCGCCCCGCTCGAAAATGTGAAAGAATTAATAAAAAACAGCTATTTAAAAACATACCAATTTTAGTAACAATAGGATTTAAAATACCGATCCCCTCTCCCCTTGAAATGAAAACAATACACGCTACTCTTTTAATGATACAGGCAAATGCTTTACTGCGATTGTTGTTGTTGTTGTTGTGAACATGTATATCGGATCTGTGTGCTTGGCTCGAAGTTCACTTATAATCCTCGTCAGAAAGACAACACAAGGGGGTGCCCTCCGTGGGGGTCTTTCTAAGGGGTCCTAACCTGAATTTACGCTAAGTTTCGGAGAAAACCAAGGAAAAATTCGAATGTTTAGGTCGACGGACGCGCGATGGGACTCGAACCCGGGACCCTCGCATATCGGCCATCTACCATTTTCCCCACTTTTCTTTGGGACACATAACCATGTGCCATGGTGAGAACCCTTTTTTAAAAAAATGCCATGTTCTTTGCATTGTTAGTTGAGAGGCAGAGTCCTCAAGCACAACAAATATCAGAAATTTGGACCCCACTTCCTCTTGCGATAATCAGGGCTTGTGTTTACTTCTTTCATTTTCCTAAAACTGATTTTAAATGCGATCCTTCATAATCTTTAATTACACTGAACTATTGTTCATGTTAATGTAAATTACAGTGAAACATCTCGCACAGACAGCGCATAAGCTTAAATCAAGCTTGACATTTCTTTGAATATGACGGATTAATACAAGCTTGACAGTTCAATTCATTTTAAGCTTGCAGCAAGTTTGGAAACTGCAAAGAAATGAGTCAGCAAATATCTTCCCACCGAATTAAGTCCTTTGAACTGTCAAGCTCTAATACAACTTGATTACTGCTTGATTTGGAAGCCACCTAACAAATAATTTATCATCAATCATGCCTTGCTTGACCATTGCAATCAATCATAATCAATGCTTGACCATAGAATTAAAAAAAAAAAATCTATATTTCCAAATAGTGAATTTCTTCAAAATAAAATACAAATACACTACAAAATTGATTTCGTAAGCCAATTCTAAAATCCACATTTGTTTTGGTGTGCATGAAAAAATAGATTTGAACATTTTTAGATGGCTTACACTCTAAAAAATACCCGTAAATTTTACGGTAAAAACTATATCAGCACACGACAGTAATCTACCGTAAAACACGACAGTAATCTACCGTATGCCATTTAACGGTAAGGGCAGTAAAATTAAGTAGATAGCAAATTACTACGCATGCGCATCCCAATATAACAGTAATAAATAAAGTAAACCGTTATTTTTAACTCATGCCCTTCAAATGAATATTATTAGACGTATTTCTTGCTGTCTTGATCAGAGCATATGTTAATTTCTAAATTTGTTGCAATCTGATCGTATGACTCTCACATATTGCTGTTGAAATTAAGAAAACGGAATTTTGAGAATAGCGTGCTAAGTGAAAAAAATCTCACGAACTATTTGTTTTTTAATTCTCCGCTTATGGAAATCCACCCCCAGACAGCACATCAAACTTGCAGCAAGCTTGATTTATCAAGTCAATAAGCTTGAATTAAGCTTGCAAATTCCAGTCGTGTAAGCTTGATGCAAGCTTGAATCAAGTGTTCTAGTTTACACTTGCCCAGCTTGCATTAAGCTTGACATTTCAAGCTTAAAAAATTTTCTAAATACACGGGGCGCCCGCTGGCTAACGCGCCCCACATAATTTATTTTTCCGCGCATTTTCCCTCTCTACGCTGAAATTTCAATCAAATTCTGTTTCCATCGAGTGTTCGTGGCTGGAATAGAACCCGGGCCCTTTGGCTTAGCAGTCGAGCACGCTATCCATTCAGCCACCGGAGCCTTGTGCAGCTATGACTCAAGTTTGAAGTGACTTACCACGCTGTTTTCTCGCCAGATTGATAAGTGGGCGATGTGTTATTTGTTTCTTTTATTTTTCCATGGGATGCATCAAAATTGAAATAATGTTGTATGTGATTTAGAGACTCTACTAATAGGGAAATAAACATAATATAAACTTAAGAGCAGCACACGTTTTAAAACTTTCAGTACCGCAACAGTCATGAGAAATACTGCTGGCCAAAATCGAGACAAACGACTGATTTTTAAATCAATTTCGTAGTATAATTGTATTTTATTTTGAAGAATTTCCATATTTGGAAATATAGAATGGGTTTACTTAACACAAATTTTGTGTTAAGTAATCTGAAATGAAAGAAACAGATAGTTAAACGTTACTTCGAAATTCTTTTACGAACTTTCAGCAAATTTGAGGGCGCTAGACAATTAATGTCCATTCTCTTTCACAGATGGCGCCATCACTGCGTACTCTGCAAGCTAAAATCCAGCTTAAGCCAACCTTGCATTGCCAAGCCAAATGTCAAGCTTGATTTAAGCTTATGTGCTGTCTGGGCCCTATCTCCGAATCTCGCCCAGTAGCACAGTAATTTTGGCCAATATCGCCTCGATATTGGCCAACATTGCCCAACATGAGTGTTGCGATATTGAAAGTTTTAAAACGTGTGCTGCTTTTAAGTTTATCTTATGCTTATTTCCCTATTAGTAGAGTCTATAAATGACATATAACATTTTTTTAAATTTTGATTCATCCCATGGAAAAATAAAAGATGTAAATCGCCATCGGGCAATACTGATCAATCTCGCCAAAAAACGGCGTGACAACCATAACAGTCACTTCAAACTTTAGTCATTTTACCTCGAGTGAGATTTGCATGGTGGTTAGGACGCTTGCTTCCAACACCTTAAGTCCCGAGATCGATCGCGGACACTAGACGAAGCAGATTCAAAATAACTTGAGGTTTCAGCGTAGAGGGAAAAATGTGTTGAAAAATAAAATATATGGGGCAGTTCGCCGACTGGCGCCTATGTATTTAGGCAAAATTTTTAGAGGAAAATTGTGAAAATTTTTTAGAGTGAAGTTTGAATTAAGCTTGCTATGTCAACTTAATGCAAGTTGGCCAAGCGTAAACTTGAACACCTGATATTGACTTGCATTAAACTTACACACTTGAAATATCAAGCTTAATGCAAGTTTATTGACTTGATAAATCAAGCTTACTGTAAGTTTGATCAAATTCGCTGTGCTGTCTGGGCGGGAGTGACTACCCTCTGTTCCGCGAAAAATCTGTCGTTAAGAGAGGTGGTCGCTCAAAGAATTATAAACATTTGGTAGCCAAGAAAAGAAAATGCTAAAAAATATTGTTTGTATTTTTAATTATGAAGTTGCGTACTAAAGCATAAGTTATTATACAAACATGCTTTTAAAATTTAAATTTCAATAAAACATTTAGAAATTTCAGATTGTTTTTTTTTCTCTCTCCGAGAGTACTTCTCTCTCTCTGCTTTATTTTTTACATCTGACAAAACAGCATTTATCCTAATATTCTTCATACATTGTGAATTTAGTATAATACAATCTGTTTGCTTTAATTTTCCTCTTTGGGTTTTCCCACAACCAAAAGTAACCGCCAACTTCCTCTCCGAATTTCCTTTCTCCTGTAACTCGATCACATCAGTGCGCTGATCCAACCGTGAAATCACTCGTTACTTAGACATGTCTCTTCTCTAACCTACAAGATTTGTTTGTATTTGCTGTCGATTTGCAATAGAGAGACTCTCGTCCTCAGATTGAGAAGGACTTGCATCGGCAATGGCATCCCTTCTTCTAAAACGGACTTTACCTTACAAATAAAGTTGAACAGTCTAAGAGTGTTGGAAATATTCTCCCACACTTAAAGAAGGCTCGAACAATTATGCTTCATTGTTAGAATAGTTGTCACATCCGTCAGATTTAAAGGAATAAGAAAAACCATCAGGTATTCTTTTAAACTGATCACCTTGTAATAAGATACTGAATTTTAAAAGTTTGTTTCTTATTTCCTAACCTCGAAATTTGGGAAACCAAAATTATCATAATACATTTTAGGAGAAAAATTTCAATAGCAAAAGTTTACAGAACATTTTACAGTAGCATACTGCTAAGAAAGTATGAGCGAGTAACTGAATGTGAACGTTTTCATTATTATATATACTGAAAATTTTCCAAAGAAAGTTGATCCATTATCAAAATTTTAAAATATGCTGCAGCTCAAGCTAGATCTTAATTCAGATGGTTCAGCATTCGCAATTGAAAATTTTAGAAAAGCTCTAGACTACGAAAGAATTTCTGTAGTACAATTGGAAACTGAATGACAAATTTTAAAATGGAATTTCTAATTTTTAACTAGTTTAAACAGTTGGCTATTGAAAACTGGGCGTTATGTATAGTAGTCGTAAGTTATTCTGTGGTGAAGACTCATCTTCTTAGTATTGATCTTATTTGCACTGATGTCTTCGTGGAGTCAAAGGTATATCTGGAGAACAGCGTTGGGATCAGAGGAAAAGTATTCATTGATAAGGTAACCCAGACAGCACAGCAAACTTGCAGCAAGCTTGATTTATCAAGTCAATAAGCTTGAATTAAGCTTGAAAATTTCAAGCGTGTAAGCTTAATGCAAGCTTGAATCAAGTGTTCTAGTTTACACTTGCCCAGCTTGCATTAGGCTTGACATTTCAAGCTTGAATCAAGCTTGACATAGCAACCTTAATTTCAAACTTAAACAATTTTCCTAAAAAAAATTTCCTAAATACACGGGGCGCCGAACTCACCCCACATATTTTACTTTGCCACGCATTTTCCCCCTTTACGCTGAAATTTCAATTTAATTTAATCTGTTTCCATCAAGTGTTCGTGGCTAGAATAGAACCCGGGACCTTTCGATTGGGAGGCGAGCGCGCTATCCGTTCAGCTACTAAGCTTCGCGCAGCTATGACTAAAGTTTGAAGTGACTAACACGCCGTTTTCTGGCCAGATTGATAAGTAGGCGATATGTTATTTGTTTTTTTTATTTTTCCATGGGATGCATCAAAATTAAAATAATGTTATGTGTGATTTAGAGACTCTACTAATAGGGAAATAAACATGATATAAACTTAACAGCAGCACACGTTTTGAAACTTTCAGTACCGCAACACTCATGGGCAATACTGCTGGCCAAAATCGAGACAAACGACTGATTTTGAAATCAATTTCGTAGTATAATTGTATTTTATTTTGAAGAATTTCCATATTTGGAAATATAGAATCTTTTTTTTTTTAATTCTAAGGTGAACCACCCATAAAGTGAAGTATATTAACTAACTAAATTGTGTTAATTATATTACAATTTATTTTTAGGGCTGATTAATTAGTTAATGGAATTACTAATGTTAATTAGATGTAAATAAAACTAAAACTCCCCTCGTGTTACACATCACAGGGGCTTATCCCATTCATTCCTTCCCCTTGCGTGTTCTAATGTCCAGGTTTTAAGCGTAATAAACAGGGCCCGATCAAGACAACTGTGGGCCTTGGGCAGAAGAAAAAAATTGGGCCCCTTGCAATAACCCCACCCCCTCAAAAAAAAAGTTTATGATCGGTTCATACTGAAAGTTTTTTAAATATCTTACCCATTCTTAACAAAAATTTTGTGTTAAGAAAGGGTTTACTTACTTAACACAAATTTTGTATTAAGTAATATGAAATGAAAGAAACAGATAGTTAAACGTTACTTCGAAATGCTATATCACAGTTGCTAACATGTATGGAATACAAACACTTTAGTCATTTTTGTAAATATTTCTTAAAATAACAAATAATTGAAAAATTTTGCTATTTTTTAACGCTAAAAATTCTCTTTACAAATGTGGTTAGTTATTTTCCTACATATTGGTATGCTATATCGATATAGAGCATTTCGAAGAATTAAAAATAAGTTTAAATTAATTTATACAAATGTAAATTTGAATTATTTTCATTGTTCATACTTTATAATTAAAAAATTATTTAACTTCTGAATTTTTTTTATCCTTTGTAATTTTATTTTAAAATTACAAAAGTGTAAGATGTAAGATTTTTGGGCCCTAAAATCTGTAGGCCCTGGGCAGTTGCCCCGTTTGCCCTGCCGGTAATATGGCACTGGTAATAAAATAAAACACATCTTTTACGAACTTTCAGCAAATTTGAGGAACGCTAGACAATTAATGTCCATTCTCTTTCACAGATGGCGCCATCACTGCGCACTTTAGAAAGCTAATATCAAGCTAAAGTCAAGCTTCTATTAATACGTCAAATTCAAGGAAATGTCAAGCTTGATTTAAGCTTATGTGCTGTCTGGGAAGTATCCTTAAATTACAGTACTTTTATTCAAACTGTGTTTTTACGGTATTTAAATCCCTTCCCCTCCCAGCCCTCCCCTCCCCAAAAAGTATAGAAACACATGCCTATGCACAAAAAAACACCCAAATACATATTGCATTGAATACTCATAAACACACATATACACGGTGTTCCCGAAAGATGGTAATGCTCTTTAATCTTTAATCCATTAGACATAAGCGGACAATGGAAATTGAAAAAATGTTCAAATTAAGGTAGGAAAAACGAACACGTTTAAGAAAATTCCTGCAGTTATCAATCATCTAGTTATTTCGTAGGTTTTCAAAAAGTGACGCTTTTTAAATTTGCATACGAGCTCCTGAACAAAAATGAAGTAAAGATAATAAAAAAAATTCCCAATTTGTAAAATCTGCTAGTATGTGTGTACTAGCTAGTATAACTAGCTAATATGATGCTAGTATGTGTGTCTGTGCAAAGGCAGTTTCACAGTTGTCACAGGTCGTAACAATGCACCCCTCTAATATTTGAAAAATCGTTCTGAAAAAAGTTTTCGACTCCATGTAATTAAATTGTTTTAGAATATGTTCGTAAATTGCTTGATTTTCCGGAACGAAAGTATTAACTCTTTGATGCACAAAATCCTATTCTATCCATAAAGGCAAAATTATTTACATTTACACAGCAAAAAATGTTACTAAAACTGAAAACGATAATTTTCTAATTGTTTTGGTTATTAGTGTTACAGTGGTAAGGTGCACTCATACTATACCACCCGTTGCACTCATACTATACCACCCGTTCTATTAAGACGCATATACAGATGTAAATAAACACACACGCATATTTTATACTGATTGGCAATTTTTTGGCTTTAACTTCGCATATTTAAAATAAAATTCACTTGTGAATTCTTTAATTGATCTAAAACCTTGTATTATTCTATTAAAATTTTATGGAAAAAAAAAAGTGAGAAATTGTTTTCAAACTATCTTCTAAAAGAATATGCATCATTGCAAGTAATCTAAAGTACACGCCGAGATGCTCTCTCAAATCATCCTTACCAGCAGAACTTTCCGATTTTTACACTTATGTGTTCGGTGCTATCAAAATTTTCTATGCATAAAATAGCTAATTTATAAATAATAAATAAAAAAGTAAGTAAATGAGATGCATACAATAACAATAGAAAACGGAACAACAAAAGAACAACTTCAAAAAATATAAATAATACAGTTATTATATAAACAGTGTTGTTTGTTTTATTCTTTTCTTACTCTGTTTTCAATTTTTATGGCATGCTTCTTTCTTATTTTATTTATTTTTAATGTACATTCCCTATTTTTGATAATTTCTTTCTTCGTCCTCCATCGTTTTTACTTTTTTTCTCCCTGGTTTCCTGCTTTTTTCTTCTTCCGAATGGTAACTCCCACTTCGCTTCTGTTTTTTTTTTTTTTTTTTTTTTTTTTTTTTTTTTACCCTTTTTAGTTATCACTCTTCTGTGGTTACCAAAAGTCAAACATTGGCACAACAGTCCCTCTGCGGGGCCAGGGCCTGCGCTGCCCAACCGCGCCTTCATAACCATGGGCTCTGGGGTGCAGATGCATCGTGCAGGTGGTCAGCCTGACACGAAGCCCGCAGTGTTTGACCCCAAGCAAGCTTTGCCTTCATTTTATTGACCCACCCAAGGGGACCGTGCCCAGCCCGGGGTTCAAAACCCGGACCTGTGGGACGGCAGCGCGGTGTGCTAACCATTACACCACTGGGCTTTCTTCTGTGATTGCAGTCAGAGTAAATTTATTCAGCTGAAGAAGTAAAATATTTTTCGCCAAAAACGTGACTTCTGATCGATCGATAAGTACCATATATATATATATATATATATATACATGTTATTTTACAAAGTTATATTTATTTCATCTTTCCCGCATGCTTTCGGACAAAATCCTGAATCACAGAATCATTAAAACGGCCCAAGTCATTGCATACCGAGTTTCAGCTTTATGCGCTTGGTCACGGGGTGTGATCGATACTCCAATTATTTGAACATTTCCCGCGCTTGTTTCTTGCTCTTTCCACCCCACCTATTATTATTCTCTTGTAAGCGAAATAAGAAAACTGTTCTATAGATATTTCATGCAAGGGAACGTATTGAACCTGTGCAACTATTGCATCTTTTGTTTAGAACAATCTACGGTTATTGACTTTATAATATACTTAATCCTACTCCGGCATTTAAAGAAAAGACAGACGAGTAAAGCACCTTACAAGAAACTCTGAGAGCTACGCGAACTAAAATAAAGTGCCTGCCTATTTTCAGAGTGGTTTTTTTTCTTTTTTCTTTTTCTTTCTTTCGTTCTTTTAACTTGCCTTATATGTACTACATTTACTTGAGTAGATCGATAAAATGAGGACCAGGCTTGCTTGGAGTCTAAACACTGAGGGTTCCGTGCATAGGCCCCGGGAGGATGGTGCAAGGGAGTGCACTTGTACCCCCTCCCCCCCCCTGCAGTTTGAAAAAAGTATGATTAATGTGAAAATATAACTTTTTTTAAAACTTAGGATAGAAAAAAAAAGCCTGAATGTGTGTGTGATACTTTGAATTCTACTTGCAGCTGTCTCATTAAATCAGCTTTTTATACCTGTGTTTATGGTTAAATATTTTCTACCATTATACATAAATTTTAACTTTTTAAAAAGTCATCCACATGTTTATTTTTGAGACCATTCATAAGGGGTAATGTTGGCGCACGCACTGTGCGACTCCCCCACAATATAATGACATGACCAACGCTTTCGACCGTAGTAGTGTTGAATGCCTCACGACAAGTACCCGCCACTAGGACAACATGTTTTTAAATAATGTATGATTTAATGCAATTATTTTTGGAATTAAGGCTTAAAGTTTAACATTTCCCTTTAACATTGAGAGATAATTTTTTCAGACAAACTCAAACACTATTAATCAGGGACTGATTTACAGCAGGGCATTCGGGGCAAGCGCCCGGACCCCAACAAAAAGGGGGCCTCCAACTAATTCTTTAAGTTTTGCAAATTTTGATTTTAATTTAAAATAACAGACAAACTAAATTTCAAAAAAAAATAATAGTTATAATAATTACTTTGTTACTATTTCGTAGCACTAACATTACATTATATCCTCAACTTTCTTTAACTAAACGGTATAGTCTCAGGAAATTATTCAGCGCAAATTTATCATTTAGGCATGGCCCATGTAGTGATGTAGCTGATTGCGAGGAAACCATAGAGCTGATTTTCAATTGGAACATACAAAAGAAAATAGCTTTCCTAAGTGGAGCAAAGTGAATATCTTTCCCACTATAAATTAATGCTCTTATATAAACATTCGGAAAATCAATACAAAAATATTGTGAAACATGATACCTGAAAAATATGGAATCAAATGAACGATTGAAAATTAAATAATATAATTGAAATATTATCCTACATAATATTATTGAACTATTTCATTTCATTTTGCATCTTAATTAAATAATCATTTTTATGCTGTTATAAAACATCCTTCTTTGTATGGTGTGATATGAAAGTTGCTGCAAGGGTATACGAAAGTTTTCGTAAGAGGCCCTCCCCAATGACCCTTTTGAACTGCCCCCCCCCCATATCTGCAAAATCTGTCCCTGCTATTAATTGAAAATTAATGAAAATTTCTATTTTGATTTTTTTGACGTGGAGATTTCAAATATTAAGTGAAGACATCGCGTCATCACTTTCGAAACTTGGACTCTGCTTTAATATGTAGATGACCTCTAAGCCAAATGTACTGTACTGTATTTAAGGCAAACCTACACATGGGGTATCTATCAAGGGGGGGGAGGGTTGCCTTGGGCAGAGGACTTTCTAAGGGTTTCTAACGCGTATTCACGTGGCATCCAGAGAAAACCCCCCAGACTGCTAGATCGACAGTCACGCGGTAGGCAAGATCTATAGACCTTCACAGTTCAGCCATCTACCATTTTCGGTGCCTTATGCACTGGGCCATGGTGGGCCCCCCTAAGCCAAAAATTGTTGTATACATCAATGTTAGACAAAATATAATACGTCTCAGTTTTTTCTAGAAAAATTAGTCTCCTTATATATAAAACAATGTTACTAAAGTTAAATGTAATATAATAAATTATTAGTATATTTAAATTAAGGTATTATTAATTAGAATAAATTAATAGTTTACGATTTTGTATTTTTCAGCTGAGACAAAATATTATGACGATGTTTATTTCACATATTGATGCTATATTTTCCAATCAAGATTCTTCTTCCTTCGACGCCAAACAATGTAATCTTTTTATATGTGTGTATACAGGGTGTCCCTGAATTCATGGGCCAAACTTTAGATACAAAGAAGCATTTTTTGCATAGCAACGTGGGGTTGGTAATGAAAAGTAAACATGCTTTCAGAAAGATGGGTCTCTAGCCCATTTCCCAAATAATATGCGTAATTACCTTATTGCCGTCCCGATGGATTGGAAGAGTTGAACTAGTCGCTTTGCAGCATGTTTACTAGATTCATCAAGTACTCAATTTTACTTTGAAGGCACTAGTTTCAGAGACTCCACTTGACTCCTCAGATGAGGCTCTTATTGCAAAACTTTGTCTCCGCTGGAACACCTGGCATCTTCGAAAGTTTATTCCAATCACTTGCTAGACGCTACCAATACTGTGTCAATGTACATAGTCAATGTACACATGTCAATGTTTACATAGGGAATAACTCATAGTAAAATTCCTATAGCTCAAGTTTTAAGCAACTGCTTAGAACTTGATAGCACTAAGATAGCAACGAAAGCACTAAGATAGCAACGAAATCTAAATTGATTTTGAAAGCTAAGACAGCTAAGTTTAATATTAAGCTAAAAACAGGAAATTGGATTTTTTTTTACAAAATTTGCATTTT
The DNA here is from genome assembly GCA_038373885.1 of Cheiracanthium punctorium. Classification (NCBI taxonomy): domain Eukaryota; kingdom Metazoa; phylum Arthropoda; class Arachnida; order Araneae; family Cheiracanthiidae; genus Cheiracanthium; species Cheiracanthium punctorium. Next base: position 28,405 of record JAWZYV010013142.1, on the reverse strand, counting down.
AAATGTGGGCAGGTACCTTACTTTCTGAGTGAAGAGAGACATAAGTTTGATGACCTCAAAATAAATGTATAAATTATTTTCAAATTCTCTCAGGATTTTTTTTTCAATATTTTTGTAGGCCTAGCTCTAAAATTTGGAGAGGAGAAAAACAGTTATCATTTTTAAGACTGAAATTATATCAATTTTGTTAAAAATTGGTTAAAGTACGAAAAATGAAGTATATTTATCATTCATTTTCTCGAAAATTAGGGTCGTTTTTGAGAAATAAAACCAGTTTCAGTGGTCTTGAACATTTTTGATGTATTGTTAATGTTTCTTATGTTTATCTTAAAATATCATTCTTTTAAATGTTACCTAGAACACTTTTAGTTTTAAAATAAACTAATTATGTCAGAAATATGACAATTTCTGGGGATTGCAAACTTTTTAAAATGCTGTATTTCACATAATTTCAAAAGATAAACTCGTCTCAATAATGAAAACCGGATACATTCGTAAGCGTAGAATTGTATTGCAAAAATATTCCAAAGCGTAACGCACTTAGAAAAAATCCCTATTTTTAACTTGCATAACTGGCTGACGTCGTAAAGTGTACAACAGAACTTATGGAGAGTTCCGCATGCAATTCAGTACATTCTGAATTATGAACACATACACACATAGTTATGACAGTATGCACGAATTTTACTATACAATTTCACATTAAGGAAACTAAAAAAATTTGTATTGACCTGATTTTTCTGTGTTCAAGATCTTTTAAGGTAACACTATTTAACGATGCACCTATTACACGTAGATGGCTGACTTGAGAATGAACTATTATCTCCAGAAAGTCTTCAGACTTAGAAAATTATTTAGAATGTTTAAATTCTAAAAAAAAGAAAAAAGTAATAAAATTAAAAGTAAAAAAAGCACCTTTTCTAGAAAATATTGTGACAGTTGTAGTTGGCACGGACCAATCGTCACTTAGAAATGAATACGTTCAAGCTGCTGTTTTAGGAACAACGCATGTCACATGGTATTTGAACAGAATAAAAATTAATAAATGTCAATGACTAAATAAAATGAAGATTTTTTCCTCAAGCTATACAATGAACACTTAAATAAATAAATAAATAAATAAATAAAGTATAAACGCCATGACTTATAACAAAACCTTCGGAAATTATCCTTGAATAGAAAATTGAACAGAAAACTATGTAAATCGAAGCGTATGGGCATTTAGCAAATTCTGTATGCTCAAGAATTTTCTCTGAATTTTTCAATACTTTCATCGGCTTACAGTCTAAATGCTGTTAGAATTTATTTTATAGCTTGTGCAGAGGCATGATGAATTTTTTTTTTTTTTTCGAATCTCTAAAGTAAAAGTAATATATCTGAAACTGTTCTCAAACCGCATGCTTGAAAGGAAAAAAAAAATGAGAAAAATAGAATGGAATAGCATTAAAAAGGAGTTTTATATTTACTGCAAATCTATCTGCTCGGTAAAAATGTATTCTCTAAATGTAAGTTCTCATTATAAAGAGCAGTCCATTGTAATTAGGAAATGCTGCAAAATTCGTCGATCCTGTGAGGGTAAAGCAGAGAGAGGCTTCCCCTTACAGGTGGCCGGTTTCAGCCGTCCCCTCCCCTAATGCATATAAGCTGTGCACGTGCCCCGCTCGGTAACCATAGCAACGTGCTGGTCTACTCAGACCCCGCCAGTCGAACACGGGACGCCGAAATGATCTTTCTGGGAGACGCACTCACTAAAACCTCCAAATAAAGATGAGAAAAGGAACACATTCGACATCTTGCAAACGGCCCGGCGGAGACGCCCATCGGAACGCCGGGAAAATACCCGCTTCTTGTCACGAGTAGATGAAATAGCAGCACATATTACACTTGGATAATAACGAAGTAGGACAAAGAGACGTCGTTTGAACCTGAACCCCCACTTAGAACTGAAGTCTCTTGCTTAGAAAAATTGAAATTCATGTAAAAGCTTCTTTTTTTAGCCCCTTAGCAAAAGTTATGAGGAAACTTATTTCAATTTATTATCTAAAATCCATAGATACGTAGTAAACACAGAAAATAATTGTGGTTAAAGTTGCTAAAACATTGTTTCAGAAATAGTATTATCACTTAGGACGTTTTTATTTGACCTACTAAACTAATCATTCAACTGAATATTGAAACTGGGTTCTTGATTCGTCATCGTCTCAAGTGACAAACTATCTAGCTATACTTGATTAAACATTCGAATAACCTATCCTTCACTATTTCTAATTCTATATGAAAAACGATCGTTGAAAACGATAGCAAACAATTGGAGATAATAAACCAAGAGAACAGAAATTTCACTCTCATCGATTTTATGTGAAATGACTTTACTAAGCAGTACTTCTGTGAGAATGAAACTAAATATAAAGTGCTAGGTAGAATGGAAGCCCACTTGTATTATGGTTAGCACATTGCGTTGCCGTATCACAGGTCCGGGCTTCCATAAGCGGACTGGCCAAGGTTGACTCGCCTTCCATTCCTTGAGTGGGTCGATAAAATGAGGACTAAGCGTGCTTGGGGACTAAACACTAGAGGCTTCGAGCCAGGCTTACCACCTGGCCGAGGCATATGCTTCCGTACAAGGCCGTATCCAGAAAAAATAAGTTCGGAAGGGGGGGGGATGCAGCGATAGAATTTTTTGTCCCCTATAATTAATCTCCAGAATCAGCGTAAATAAAAAGAATACTATTGCAATGACTAAAATTTCAGGAGAGTGGGATCAAATACCCCTTGCTTCCATACCCCAGAGCTCATGGTTTCGAATTCCTGGATAGACAACACAGGCCTTGGCCCCACGTAGGATGTTGTGCCAATTTTTAGTTTAGTTTTAGCTTGGTAGTAGTAGTAGTAGTAGTTAGTAGTAGTAGTAGTAGTAGTTGTTGTTGTTGTTGCTGTTGTTGTGGGATTACGGACAATTATGTACTCATGGGATCTAGGCCTACGGGTGGGGTGCCCACCGTGGTGGTCTTTCCAAGGGGTCCAACCAGTATTTACGCTATGTTTCGGAGGAAACCACGTAAAACTCTTAACGGTTAAGTCGGCGGATGCGACCTAGTTTTGAACCATGCACCTTCCGTCTCCCAGTTCGGAGCGCTATGCTCTTGGCCACTGGTCGGACTTTTAGCTTGATAGAATGCCGTATTTTAAAAATAAAATGTAATAAGTATTTTAAATTAGACTACTTTTTCAAGTGAAGTCTTACGGCAAAAATCTAATCAACTGTGTTCATATTGAAGTAGTACTAAGGCACTTGTTAAAAATATTTCAAATTAAAGTACTTTCAAGCACATTAAGTCTAAGCGGCTGAAAGATTGGATTCCGTTAAGTCATTGCCAGTTGCTGCAATACACCAACACTTTTCTTTTTTTTCTTTTTTTCTTAATAAGCAACTTCACATTTCAGAAACTATTTTTTCAACTGTAAAGCTTGAGTAGTAAATCAAGTTTATCCTCTTCATTTATTATTATTATTATTTTTAAATGTTTAAACTGACTGTACTTTGTAGTTAAGGTGTAAAGTAGCAAAAGCAGAATTTTTCCTAGAGTAGCGGTTCCCAACAGGTGGGGCGCGCCTCCAACCCCCTTGATTGTCGCAGAGCGTTTGCACCGTGGGGGGGGGGGGGGCAGAAAAGCAAGCAAAGAGCAAGTGATAATGCATGTTTTTAAAAAATCATCTTATTTATTCTTATTTTTACTCCGAAATATATTCAGTTTTGCTTAAAATGTTTATTCAGACTTCACCGATATATTATTTTGTAGAAAAGGCGACTAAATATTCATTGTCGAAGAATAAAAAACTGTATAGATGCTGAGCAAAGTTAGGGGGGGCAGCAAAAGTTATCCCTTATTGGGGGCCAAAACGTTAAAAGGTTGGGAACCGCTGTCCTAGAGAATGCCACTTAACGTCCTCCCCATTCGTCTTCGTTAATTTTTAGTCAAGACGCTCTCATAGCTAAAACCACACAATAGTAAAGTTTCTCTTTCTGTGAATAGTGTTACTTCCAAGATCTTTAAATGATCTACTGGAACCAGTGGCGTAGCCAATGGACACAGAAGTTTTACCGCTGTGTCTTTTCAATGAGGAAAGCAAGCGGCATTAGAAAGGATTACATAGTCGTAACTTACTAGAGCAAGCGGGAAGGCAATTGGCTCCCTCAAAAGAATTCAAGAAAATTCTTTTATTACTTATTTGAAAATATTTTCTACAATATGATACATTTGCCTCTCCAATGTTACAAGGCAGTTTACGCTAATGATAGAGGGAAAGTTCTTCATGTATACCACTGTACAGTGAAAATAACTTTACATTTTCGCCCCTTTCCAAGACGTTCAGAGAGTTCAGAACCGAACGAGCTTTGGATACGATACATTAGAAATCTGCATTGCATTAGTACAATGATCGAAATTTTCGGAAAGGCCCAACACTTTAGGTATTGAGTTATTCGATTCAAAATATTGTTGCAGAAACTCAGCTTTGTATGTGGGTACGTAGCTTAAAAGTTTAGTGTATATGGAAAGTTCTAGTAAACTGTCCTCTTGACAGGACGAAACACAAATTTTATTGATTCAAGAGCTTAGACCACATATGGTCAACCTCCAGCCCGCCATGTTTTTTGATCCGGCCAGCGGATTATAACAAACTCTGCATAAAATGTATACAAAACTACTCAAAATCTCATATAAATCCCAATTATACAAACCGCGATTTCGCTAACACCCTAAAATTTGGCCCGCGATTTCGCTAACATCCTAAAGTTTGGTCCGCAACTTTTCAATGGTTGTATCTACCTGACTTGGTTATACCTCACATAGCATTCCGACAAATGCGCCAAACTGTCAAATACCGTTTCCCCACCTTCTTCCGCAAATTCTTGCTGCTTGGACAAAAAAAAAAAAAAACCTTTATAGATGGTCCCTTATGCTGGAGGAAAGAAAACTGAGGAAGGGGGGCAAAGAAGGGAAGTGAGGGTCAATTCTGGGGTCAAGGTGACGGTTGACCAGAAGCACTGGAAAAAAGACTCATTGTCTGCTTTGTACGTGTTTCGCTTTCCAAAGAAAATATCCCATTTCCTTTGCTTCTCTTTTTGGAGATTCCAATTTGTTTCAAAATGAGATTCCGTTTGCTACAAATAGAGCTTTGCGTCGAAGTCAAATAAATATTAGTTTATCAAACATTCATAACACTTTAAAAAATAAAACCCTCATATAGATATTTTTTCTTTCTTTCTTTCACTCATTCCATTCCATAATGTTGTAATGATATAAAATTATTTTCGCAAGAAAATTCATTTACATGTTTTTCTCGGAGTAATTACTCAAATAAATTAATCTAACTTGTATTTTAAAATAATATCAATCGAATTAGTGAAAAGGATTCGGTTGAAATTTATTAGGTTTTACTGTATAATAATAAAATTTTGTCTTAAACGGAAATAAATGTTCTTCCATTGACGCAGTTTTCCATTAAACAAAAGTTATATCCAGTGTTGCACACAGGGAAAGGGCTAAGACGCTTGAGCGCCCCTCCTCCCCCTTTCCAAAGACATTTCTAAAGGGTAGCATTTTACTTTAATGTGCATTTTGTGAATCACGGAAAAAAGCGCACGGAAAAAAGCGCACCGGAAAAAAGCGCACCTGGAAAAAAGCGCACCCGGAAAAAAGCGCACCGGAAAAAAGCGCACAATATTGAATGGGTTTGTATTTTGTGAAGAGAAGAGGGGGGGGGGCATGAATTTAAAAAAATGTGAGGAACAAATGGGCGTCCAAAAGGGCGTAAACAGAGGTACATTAGTGTATTTTGTATTTATCTCTATTGAAAATTGTCATTCAGACAACATTTCCAAGAACAGTGGCCTGATTTGTAAGTATATAGTATGACTCTCCTACACTCTACAGAAAACCCTACAGATTCTACAGACATGGACGCCGGCAGCATAGGGCAAGTGGGGGGGCAATGCCCCCCCTGGATTTTTGTATGCAGTGTTTTCCCTTGCTTTTTGCTCTTTCCAACATGGTAACCCAACATGGAAGTAGTGCCCCCCCTTGAGTAGTCTTTGCCCCCTCTGGAGTAGTCTTTGCCCCCCTGGGAAATATTCTGCCGGCGCCCATGTCTACAGAAACTCCTTGTTCCAGATTAAAGAATGAATAGAAAATAAACAAAGGAGTAATAATAACATTAATACTAATTTCAGCGTCTTTTCAATAAACTGATTGTTCAATTTGTTTGTATTCTTAATACAAAGTCCAGAACTAGTGATTCAGTAAAAAATTACAGCAGTTTCGAAAAATGTAAATACCATCTCTCACCCAACAGGCAACCCTAAAAATAGAATCTAAAACTCTCACAGATTTAACATGCACGTTCTCTGTAATATGTTATCACATTCAGTCTGATTTGTAATCAGCTATGGCTTATTATTACTGGTTTTCTTTTTATAAATGCAAGACTTTATTCTGATTCAAGCTAATTTATCTTGTTAAGTCTTTGGTTTTAAATAATAATTCTTAGAATGAATGATTTATATGTATATAAATATTTTTATTTTGAAAGTATTTAATTTAAATATTACTACTTTTTTTTAGACATGCTTTTTTTTCAGAATTAAATTATGGTATTAATAAATCAATTTAAAAAAAACTTCCTTAAAAAACACTTTTTTAATCAAATGTTATTATAAGTACAATGTTTTTAAACAAATTTTCATTTCTAAATTCTAAAAGAAAAACCTTTTTTAAAGGAAACTGGCTAAAAATGATTTAAAACTCAATTTCTTAAAATGTAAAATATCGGCTATATATAACTGTAATTAAAATTACTTTTTAATTAGTTTTGTTGGAATAGTTTTAATAATTATATTTTTACCATTATTAGTATTGCAAAGCTTATTCCCCCTCATCAACTTTGTTTAAATATATATATGCAAGCCTTTTTATGAGAAAAACTGAAACTTTCTACATCACCTCATTAATGTACAGAGGCATATTTTAGTTGGAAATTTTTGTAAGAGGGCTTTATAAAAACTAAAAGTTTGTATTTGTTTACATTTAATCTCCTGAAAGTTTTAATTCACCACAATAAAATAACTTTATAATTGATTCTATATGTATAAGGTCAATACATAAAGAAGTATTTCCTAGGTCAGTGTTTTTTAGGGATCCTCTATAATAGGGATTGAAAGTGATTATGATTTTTATTTAATATTAAAAATATTAAAACTTTTACTTGCTGTGTAAATTATCAAGAAAGTTATTTTTGTTTTGTGGTTAAGGCAGATTTACACGAAGCATGTCTGCTTAATTAGGCTATGCCTTGGGCGGAGGACTTTTTGAGGGGTTCTGACGCGTCTGGAGAAACAGCCGTGCGGTAGGCAGGAACTCAAGAGCTATACACTTCAGCCGTTTACCAAATTGTTATGAAATTAGTAAAAAAAATATTTATACTATAATGCAAAAGGTCAAAATATATATTTTTTAAAGCTTTATAAGTTAAATTTATATCTTCCAAAGCTCTTTCTGTACTTTACAAAACTCGGTAAACTCTAAAACTTTAAAAAGAAATTGCTGAAAGAAGCAAGAATGACGATATAGAGAAAACTAAATGGATAAGTTATCGAATATTGAACTTCATATATGAAAAAAATACAGCAAGAAGGAAAAAATATCCGTTAAAACAGTTATTATAACTTGATGTAAAACTGTGAGAACAACTCAATTAAGAAAGGGGAAAATGTCATTAACTTTTGTTCACCAAATAAAACTTTTTTTTTTTCATAAAATATCTTGTATTGCATTGAAAAATAAAACATGCAAAGAAAAAAAATATTTTAAAGAAACCCTAATATTTAGAAATAATTTAAAACCAGTACAGCAGATTGGAAATGAGAAAAATTGTTTAAACCAAGCGCTTAAAAAGTAACCCTGTTTAAATTAAGCAACCTTGACAGTGAACTTTTTAAAAAATATTTTATTTAAAAAATATTTTTTATATTATTATATAAAGACACAGACTGGAGTTCCTGTTCGCATTTCAAATGGATCAGTTAAAATGACCCGTTAAACAAATGTTAAAAAAAAAAAAAAAAAGATTTTGAAACTAAGTTTTGAGGTGGGACACATGCCCCCCCCCCCACACACAGAGATTGTCATGCTGTTTGTAGATTTTTAAACAAATTATTGTTTAACTGATTTTGGTACGAAATTGGGGGGGGGCATAGGGAGATACGTGCCCCCCCAATCATTTCAGCACTACCGTAGATTTCCCCTTATTTGTTTTGATAAAAATGATTTCATCCATTCTGTAGATGTATTCGGATATTTCATTCGGAAGAAGGACCCCTTCACCCATCGCAACCCCCGTTTTAAACCCCGAGTTTTAGTGACCGGATGTGTTATCCGTCATTCATCAACCCGCGACGAAGAAAGAGAGTATATTCCTTCACACTGCCTACCCACTTCTCCAGGGGGCTATTTCTGATAACACACAGTTCTATCTTTGTGCTTCTTGGAAAAACGTGAACGTGACCTTGACAAACACCTTGACAACTCAGTACTCACAGTGGCGGATTATTGGAAGTTTGTCGGGGGGGGGCGGTTAGCTTGTCGGTGGGGGCGGTTAGTTAGAAGATTGGCATATACGTCTATTTTATGGAAGTAAAATAGGATCTTTTACATTAATTTCTTTTTTCTCGGGGGGGGGCACTCGCCCCCCGCCCCCCCTTTAATCCGCCCTTGGTACTCAATTGTCAATGCCCTCACCTCCCTCCTCCCTCTTCCTCCACTATTTAACTGAAGGCTAAGTGAAAATACAAGTGTTTCTATTGGGGGAGGGGGGGCATTCAGAGTATGAAGCATGTTAGTGTAAAAAAAAAAAAAATTCAAATACTTAAAAAAAATTCACTTCATCAAAAGGCGCTCTTTCGGATGCCCACTCCTTCCTTACACCCCCCCCACACACACACATACTCATCCAAAAAAATAAAACCCTTCAAAATTGTGCGCTTTTTTCCGCCCCCGCATTTTGCATAGGGAAAATAACCTTTTATTCTAAATTCACCCCTCCCAAAACAAATTACAATACTTTAAAGTGATATTTTGTTTTATTGCATATCGTGTTTAGGTCACAAAAGTTTTTTTTTTCCTTTTTTTTAAATTAGTCCCTTCTAAAAAAATTTCTGAATCCTCAACTGTTTATAGCCTAGAGTAAGTATTCAGAGGACCAAGAAATATTTGATAAAAGAACAAGTTTCCGCGTAGTTAAAGATCCGCTTTAGACAGGCTTGAGCTTTTACTATGCATTATAACTTTAGTAAATTTCAGAATCTTCAAAAAAGAAAAAAAAAAAAACTCAACTTTTAAAATGTTTTTAGTAACGGTCTCTTGAAAAACGTTATAGTTTATAAACAATGGTCCTCTATATTAATATTTCGTAGTGATAGAACTTGTAGGCTTGAAAAAAAAAAAAAAAAAAATCGAACTCCATAGGCTAATTTTACAGTATGAACTTTAAAAAGTAAACACCGACAATAAAACTACTTTTTTTTAGTTTAGTTTAATCCCCGGTCAGTTTTTAATGACTTAAATCACCTCATATATAATTTGTCTCACATTCTCGCTTTATTCACTTTCACAGTAACATGACAAGTAAAGATAAATTTTTGATTAAAAAAAACTAATCTTTAAATGTATTTTTATTTTTTCTAATATTATTTCGGCTTAGCTGAAAAGTAAATTTGAAAATTATTTTATTTTTAGTGATGTGTATCACTAAACGATTTTTAAATATTATATGCATTTTATTTTATTCATTTTAATATATTTTAAATGCTTCCAGATAAGTCATTATTTTTTTTATCCGGTTTTTTTTTTTTTTTTGCATAACTCCCCTCACACACACACACACACCCGCGAAAAAAAAAAAATTAGTGGATCTCACCATTGATGTGTTAAAAATTGCAAATTAATAGAGTTAAAAAAAAAAAACCTCTCATGAACTATAGTTTTGTTACAATTATTTCTACTGACATCAAAATACAACAGAATATTACAGTGTAAAAAATTCATTCAGATAATACATGTTCTGTTGTAGATTAAGCATTAACAGAATATCTTTTTGATTTTTACATAAGCAAGCACTTCTTGTAAACAATCAATTAAAGAGATAATTAAACTCTTTACGTTACTTAATTCATTATAATTTGTCAATTATTTCATTTGGTTGTTCTGTTGAACAACACACAGAATAGTAATCCAGAACCGGCCCTACAAATTTAACGTGCACATTCGTTGCGTGTACAGGTTTTTCTTAGATCACAAGAGGACAAGACACAAGAGGAAAATCGCTGCACTCGTGCTTTGCAACGGTGGGGAGCGAAGCAGACAATAATTTTTAGGCATGTTATTCCTTAACACTTAATACACCCGGGCAACGTTTGCAACGGAAGTTTATCTTTGTGTGTGTGTGTAAAAAAGGGGGGGGGCACTCGCTAAATACTCATGCACTTCAAGTCGCAGAACGAAAGTCGAATTACAGAATTTTGCACACCGTATCTAGTTAGTAGTATAAACCTTTTGTATGCAAATAAAATAATTTTGTCCCGAATGAATGATTTTGGAAGCATTGTGAAATTGCTTTCAGGAATAAAGCTGTACAGATATCTTATTCACATGCAATAACAATAATTGTTTTATTTTTGCACAACCTCTTTCAGCTTGTGGGCCGTAGTAATTCAAATGTTATGTATCAAAGGTCAAGTAGTGCGCCCTTTTAACTAATATAGTTTTAAAAACAAAATATTAAAGACTACTTGATGGATGTAATGACACAATTCCAAATTTTTAATTATAATTTTCTCTTAATTTTGCAAATTAAGTTCTTGAAAATCTGGTGGCACACATAGGCAAGGCAATTGTGTAATCCCATAGTACTGTGATTGTTTGTGTCATGTTTGCAACAAGCTCGGTTGGCGATAACTAAATTAAACATTTAGATTAGATGAATGAATTTTTTTAACAGTAGGTATGCTACATTGTTTACTAAAAAAGAAAAATTGTTCACCGAACTCAATTTTTTTGTAGTTATGACCAATCGAGTTTATTGTGGGCATGACAATACTGTGGAATCTCACAAATAGCAAATAAAAATTCTTGATAATATGATGGGACCAGGGGCATAGCCAGAAATTTTTCATGGGGGGGGGGTTACGACTACTACAACTCATATATATGTATACATGTGTGTAATATTGTAGTGAAGAATATACATTTTGTATGGGTAAAATTTCTCATGGGGGGGTTATGACCCCCCTAACCCCCTAACCTTGGCTACGCCCCTGGATGGCACATATTCATAAAAGTCTATTAATTATAACTGAAATTTTCTGCTGCCATATTTATGGCCATTAAAAACAAATCTGAAAGAATTACATTTCACAATTAATTCCTTTTCCTAAAAATTAAATTGATGGATTCTGTTGTGTTTTTCAGCATGCAACTGGATTGGCAGATGAATGGAAAAGGGTGTCATGAGCTAGTAATAGCCCGTAGGGAGTAGGTTGTGCATCCCTGATTTAAATCAAATTATTTAAATCAAGATTAAAATCACATTTAAATCTGCTGATGTAAATCATTGACACCCTATTTAAAAACGAATAAAAAGTTGTATGGTTTCCTACAAGTACCACTTTAAAGCACTGTCATCTTTCGGGATTTCCTAATTTTTTAAAGAAAGGGTTGCTAATAGAAATTAAACATTTTAATTAACACGTATTATCTTAAAAAGAAAGGCATGCTTGGCCAAGAGAGGCGTAGAAGGGAGCGTTATATGCCCACTCCGACCCAAGCCACTGTTACTGTGAAATTCTTGGGTTATTTAAGTATCATGTACATACAGTGCGCACTGTACGTATCATGTACATACAGTGCGAAATAACCGGTTATAACGGGCCAGGGATCTAACGTACTGTCGGTTATAACGTACCTAGAAGCTAGGTCCCGATTGAAGTCCTATATTTATATTGTTTAACTTCGGTTAAAACATCCTTAACAAAAGTACGTACTTCGGCTATAACGTAAATTTTATACCAAAGCCAAAAATAAAATCTTGCTTTTCTTAAGCATTTTATTTCCTTTTTCTCGGAAATTTCAGTACGTTCACAAACACTCGTTGTCAGTTTCAGAATCTCTAGCGAGATGAATTGTGTATGAATGAAGAGAGCGATCTTTTATCTTTTTCCCCTGCTAGGCAAGGCTAAGAACAAGACCATGTTTTCTCTTTGTTATTCATCAATATAAATGCCTTCTGAAAATCCCTACTATAATGATCCTGATGATAGTGAAGTACCAAGCATACCCCACGCATTACATGCTGCTAAAACATTATTACGAGTTTTTGAATGCCGAAGTGATGATGCGGAGACTCTACAAAAGTCTATTATGGATATCAAAAACGGTATCTTTAAAGTAGCATCTGCTGATTTAAAACAAAAGAAAATTAGAGATTATTTATCTCAATAAAAAATGTTCTGTTTTTATTTAATTTAAATTTAAAAAAATCACACCTGTTTAAAACACACATTACAGTGAAATTATGAGCCCACTTTCTTTTTTTGTGTAATATTGAATCTTACTGCCGGTATTGCTTATAACGTACTTCGGCTACAAAGTACTACTTTTTGAGGTCCCGTGAGAGTACGTTATAGCCGGTGTCTACTGTACTAAAATGCTTGACATCCTGTTTTGAGGTTATGTAATATGGTATCATATTCACTCTGATTTGTAATCAGTTATGGCTTGTTATTACTGGTTTTCTTTTCATAAGTGCAGGAATTTATTCTGAATCATGGTAATTTATCTTGTTAACTCTTTGGTTTTAAATAATAATTCTTAGAATGAATGATTTATAAGTATATATGTGACGTCAGATATTTCAAGTAAGCTTCAGAGTTAAGGCAGGTAATTGTAATGTTCAATAAACCATATTAAGTTACAATTTAGAATGAGAAGAGGGGAGGGGAGACGGGTACAAGAATCAGCGTGGACTCATGAAGCAGTTCCAGTGGCAGAAGTCCCCCGATTTTCGATGTGCGGGAGTATTTACGCTTACCACCCCACGTGGTCTGCGAAGACACAACTCCTCCTCTCTCTTATCTCTGATCGAACCACACACATTTACCAACGTGACCCGCATCCGGGGACACAAGGGCGTGGGGACACGTGTACATCTAAAGAACTCAGAATCGACGGCCTGATGTTTGACAAATAACAAAATAAATAAAACATAGTTCCAGAGCGCGCGTGGCAAGTATGACAGGAAAGCAAAACTTACAGTGAAAGTACCCGCTTGAACAATACCCAAACTAGTGAAACCCAAATTACCTTTTTATACATTACAATATCCCCCCCGGCAAAAGAAGTCTGACGAGCAATATCATTGAGGTGGCCAGTCTCTCACTTGCGAGTCAGACGTCCTTGCAACCTAATCTTAAAACTGCGAACTAATCTAATTTTCAAGTTTAGACACCTTAAATTTTTTCTGACTAGAATTCTGGAGTTATGTTGTACAACACTTGAGGGGCAGGATGCAGTTTCTAAAATTTGACAAAACATAATGATGCAATAGTACGAAAATCTTACAATAAAAATAAAACAATGAGTGCGCACAATTTTTTTCAAATTATCACAAGTATTATTTACAACCTAGGTGGGATACAATAATACTGTACAACAATATAGTAATATAATTAAACAAAATGGAATAAACATGGCTGACATTCATTTTCTTTGGCAAATACTTATGGCTTTGGCTTGCATGGCATAAAGTGAATGGAATGAAAATAACTTGGCAAAATGGTTGGCAAAATGCAGTTGGCAAAATGGAGTAAATTTATTTAATGTAAAGGCAATGTAAAAAAAATGTAAAAATGTGCGTAGTGTGTAGAAAATTTCGAAAACCATAGCTGTGAAACAGCAGTACCATCACACAGGTATGGGGTATAGTAAATACCACTTGTAGGCATTTTAAGTTTGCCCAAACATTAAACTCTCCATAGTATGACAACAAAAATGGGTTCAAATGATCCCGAAAAAGGAAGATAATTGTCAGCTACGAAAGAGAAAACTTGGCCATTGCCTCATAGCTTCCAAAAAAGGGGAAGAAATGACTCAATAGACAGTTGGGAAAAACTGGGGGATTATTGAGAGGAAGTCCCAGCCTAGTCTAAGTCTAGCTTCATTTATTGTTTGCATAATATCTATAAAATATACAAAAAAAAAGGTGCAGTTTTACTTACACCGCACACACTCGGACTTGGGGACTTCTTCAATGATTAAGAGAAGCGGGTGACAGAGAAAGGTTGGTAGAAGCATAAAAGAAAAAAGGATAGACGATAGACTTTATGTCGAGTATTCAGGGTTCCAAACTCAACACTTAGAAATTTTGAATACTTTTTTTTTTCTTTTTCTATTTTTCTTTTTTTTTTTTCTTTTTTTTTTTTTTTAAGATCAATTATTGTTTAATAAATTTAATCACCTTCGTGGGCTAGCTTTAATTTGTCAGGAGGGAAATAAGGTCTTAATTTAGAAGAGTGAACTATTTCCGTAGGTTTCTTAGTATGGTAATTAGGTTTATCAATTTCAAATGTAACTGAAGAACATTTGTTTACAATTGAATAAGGACCTGAAAAAGTAGGAGATAATTTACGTGTATTTGGGTAGTTAAATTCTTCATAAATTACAAGATCTCCTGGTTCGAAATTAGCTTCTATGAATTTATTGTCATATCTAATTTTATTTTTATTATGAAATTCTATTGTCCTTTCTTTTGCTAATTTTCGAGCTTCATCAACAGGAGGATAGGTATTTTCCGAAATAGGTGAGTCATATGGCAATTTTCCAAACATTAAATACATGTGTGTAAACTTCGTTACTGAATGAGGTGTGTTATTATATTCACTAATAACCTGCTCTAGTAACTTAGTCCAAGGAATTTTAGAAGGTGAAGAGTTAACTTTACATTTTAATCTAGTAACAATGGATTGATTTACCCTCTCTACTTTTCCATTTGTCTGTGGATGATGAGCTGAAGTTAATAGTTGTTTAGTATTATAGTTCTTGAGGAATTTTTTAAAACGCGAAGCAGTAAAAGCTGCATTTCTATCACTAAGTATCTTTTGAGGAACTTGAATGTTGAATATTTGTTTTAGACAGTTTACATAGGTTTCAGTAGTGACACTTTTCGAAGGAAAGGCCCAAGCATATCTTGTAGCATGGTCAATTATTAGATGTAGATATTTTTTTGTTGAATTGTAATAGTTGAAACCTCCTACAGTATCAATCGAAAGACATTCAAAGGGTTTATCAGTAGCAGGTACAGCCTGTAACAAACCAAATTTCTTCTGTTTAGGTTTTTTGTTAAATTGGCAAGTTGAACAATGTTTAACATAATTGGAAATATCTTGAGTCATATGAGGCCAATAATAGGAAGGTGAAATTATACTTAACATTTTTTGAACACCAGGATGGCCAAAATTTTCATGTGCATTTTTCATTAAAGTTTTTCTTAAGCTCATAGGCACCACTATTTTTTTTTAATCCTTTCTTATTTATGGTAATTAAATCATTAATGATTTTATATTTAGGACCATGCATTTTTTCTGCTAATTGTTGATTTTTAATTTCTTCAGCATCTAACAATAAAACCGAAGGTTGAATTAGTTGGAGATGTTGAGAAGGAGGAATCCTTGATAACATATCAGCTTCGACATTTGTTGAGCCCTTTAGGTACTTTATTTCATAGTCAAACATACTTAATTTAAGGGACCAGCGGAATAATCTTCCTCTTAAATTTTTGACATTTTTTAACCAAACCAATGCCGCGTGGTCAGTATGAATGACGAATTTTTGACCGTGAAGGTAATGATAAAATTTATCAAGGGCATCAACGATAGCCAAACATTCTAATTCAGTTATGGTGTAATTCTTTTCATATGATCGAAGCTATCTCGAATGATATGCAATCGGGTGCAAGATACCTGAGGCATCCGGCTGCTTCAACACAGCTCCAACTGAACAATTTGATGCATCAATAAATACATGGATAGGTAATCTAACGTCGTATAATTGTAGCACAGGTTTAGATATCAAAAAATTTTTAAGGTTTCAAAACTTTTCTCACAGTTTGTTGACCAATCCCATTTAGCGTTTTTCTTTAGCAAATCATTTAAAGGACGTCTTAATTTTGCATACCGATCAATAAATCTGTTATAAACATTTACAGAACCAAGAAACCTCTGTAGTTCCCCTTTACGTTAGTAGGTGGCTTCAAATTTTTGATAATTTCAATATTAGCATTATCTGGAGTAATTTGACCTTGTTTAACCTCATACCCCAAAAATTTTATAGTGTCCTTAGCAAAGTTACATTTAGATAATTTCAATTTAATATTTTCCTGCAAACAAATTTGGAAAATAGTTTCTAAATGCTGCATATGTTCTTCCATAGAAGAAGAAAAAACCATTATGTCATCAAAATAATTATAGGCAAATTTAATTTTATATTTATTTAATATTTTTCTCATGACTCTGTTAAATATAGCAGGCCCTGTCTTAATGCCAAATGGCAAGACCTGGAACGGATAGAGACCTGTATTAGTTACAAAGGCTAGTTTTTCAGTATCTTGAGGGTGGATGGGCACATGCCGAAATCCAGAAGCCAAATCAAGAGTGGAGAATATTTTCGCCCCACTTAGTTTATCTAATAAGCTGTCAATACGTGGCAAAGGCTCGGCATCATTTTTTACTATATTATTTAATTTACGATAATCCACACACAGTCTAGTTTTGGTACCCTCGTCGCGTTTATACGCTAAAGTGACGGGTGCAGCATAGGGGCTATTGCTTTCCTTAATTAAACCAGCTTTTAATAATTGTTCAATCTGAGAATTAATTTCGTCTTCCTCTTTAGAAGAGGTTCGATAAGGCCTGAGGCAAACAGGTAAGTCAGAAGTTAAATTTATACGTTGAGGTTCTACATTAATACGACCAATATCATATTTATTTTTTGCAAAGATTTTCTCATATTTATTTAATAATTCCTCTAATTTTGGATTGATAGCTTTATAAACAGTCTGAGGGGGAACGCTTTCCTCAGAGGCTTTGCTATCGGTTGAAGAACTGGATTGATTTAAATGTAGAGACATAGGTAAGGCATCATAATTGTATAAAGGTAATCTAACATTATTTTGAAAAACGCATAAATTCACACAATCAATATATAAACAAAACTTTTTACACTCTGGTAAATCCATTATGGCATATGGCAGGCTTGAATATACTATAAAAAATTTTACACACTGAGTAATGTTTCCATTTTCTAAATTAACATAACACACTGTATCAAGTATCAGCAGTCCATCTGCTTGAGTAACATTTAAAGGCGAGACTCTCTGTACTTCTAAATTATATCGTCCAACAAAACTTTGCGGCAAGACAGAGAGTGTAGAACCAGTGTCTATGACACAGGGAACACTTAAAAATTCAAAATTGTCAATTTTGGGTTGAGTCAATTTTTTCCTTAGGTACCCGGGTACAGTAAATAGTCATAAGTTCTCTTCTCGCGAGGTCTCAGTACCATTATTTTGTGAATTTAAAATAGTGGTGTTCGAAGTCATATTCGGGTGAGTCATATTTGGTGCCGCGTATGGGTTTGTCGCAATTTGGTTGTTACTCTTAAAGGGACAATTATGCGCCCAATGGAAAGCATTACTTACCCCTAGCCCCTCACATTTTCTACATGGAGTTCTAGGTAGGGTGCTTTCTTGGTAATTGACATTATTTTGGTGGTGTAAACTTTGAGGACTTTGAAATAGGGATCGAAAACGGGGCCAATTATTTATTTGGGTTCGCCCTTGGGTTGAATTATGAATTGGTTGATGCCAATTTGGTCGGTTATAAACAGGAGCATGGTAGGGTCTAAAATTCCGAAGCTTGGTTGTGAAGTAACTAGGATTTTGTGCATTATTGGGCGAGGAGGTAAAGCTTGCCTGTTGGGGCGGTTCGTGAATTTTGATTAATTTTGACGCTACCTTAAGCCACTCGGTGGCACTACTGGGTGGTTGCAGGGTTAAAAGAGCTCTCACATTACTAGGAAGACCATTGGTCAATCCTTCTAATATTATATTATTAGGTAGCCCCAATTTTCTACCAATTTCTAATTTTTCATGAAAATAAGTTATAAGATTCGAAATTTTTTCTAGTTTTAAATTTGTAAAATCCATGAAAGTAAACACGGTACATGAAATATATTTTTCTCTCAGTATTTCAATGAATTCTTGCCAATTATTACAATTTGTAATATTATTTATGTATGTTGTTAAGGCAGACCCCTTAAGAAATTTTCCTATATTTTGAAATTTCCAGTCTTCGTCTTTATTTTGTTGTAAGCAACACCGTTCGTAATACGCTATCCAACTTTCAAAACTCATATTATCTTCAAAATTAAAGGGGGCAATAAACTCATCACTTTTTTGCAGGGACATAGTGGCAATAGTTTGTGTATTTTCTTTACCATCTAACGACATGCTGAAATTTTTTTTCTAAATTTTTACCTGAACGGAGAAGCATTTAATAATTGCATTCAGAAATTTTATTTAGCAACATTAATAATAATGCTGCAATAAATTTACAAAATCTTACCTTAATGAAAATACTATACTAATGGGGAAAAGAATGCAGATATATCAATTTTTTTTTTCATCAACACTAAAATAGACCTTTAAAATAACACACACACAATTAATAACCATTTAAATATAATACTGTAATGTTCACTTCAACTCCGAAAATATACGTACTTCACTTAATCAATATCCACAAGTCGAAATCCTCATTCTTCAACAATAAACAAAACACACTCAAAAAAATATCTTCTCTCACAAGTTCAATGCAGGCAGGAGGAGTTTCGGTCAAGTTATACGCACAAAAACAAAAATATTCGGCACGGAGAAAAGGGGGAAATAATTCACCAGTTGCACACACTTCTCCTGGGGGCCTGTTTTGCGTGAAATTTGACGCACCGTCGCGCCGTAATGATGACAGGAGTTTCTCTTGGTTTGTGGCGAACGTGCGAAAAAGAAAAAAAAAAAAGATGAATTAGGAGGCGGCAGATTTCGGTATGATGAGCGCTGCAGAAATACCGCATAGGCTGTTCATCAATGCAGACGTTCTTCCATTTCGGCATTAACGGCGTAGAACGTACAAGACGTTCTGTGAAGTACTTCAGAAGATACGTAACCTGACTCATCAGTCGGTGTTGAAATCTCCCAGAGCAGGGCTCGACGAAGTTGGCCGGCGGAGAGCGGACTCAAGGGAAAGGCCATCGGCTGGTCCGCGAAGAAGCGCGCTGCATCTACTGCGAACGATGGGCGATGAACCCGTCTCCCGGATTATTGAGCGTTAATTTTTTTTTTTTTACGATTTAAAATTTTTAATTGGCACACAGGCAATCATCCTGTCGGCTATTTGTGACGTCAGATATTTCAAGTAAGCTTCAGAGTTAAGGCAGGTAATATGGTTTATTGAACATTACAATTAAGTTACAATTTAGAATGAGAAAAGGGGAGGGGAGACGGGTACAAGAATCAGCGTGGACTCATGAAGCAGTTCCAGTGGCAGAAGTCCCCCGATTTTCGATGTGCGGGAGTATTTACGCTTACCACCCCACGTGGTCTGCGAAGACACAACTCCTCCTCTCTCTTATCTCTGATCGAACCACACACATTTACCAACGTGACCCGCATCCGGGGACACAAGGGCGTGGGGACACGTGTACATCTAAAGAACTCAGAATCGACGGCCTGATGTTTGACAAATAACAAAATAAATAAAACATAGCTCCAGAGCGCGCGTGGCAAGTATGACAGGAAAGCAAAACTTACAGTGAAAGTACCCGCTTGAACAATACCCAAACTAGTAAAACCCAAATTACCTTTTTATACATTACATATATATTTACATAAAACTATTTTTATTTCTGAAAGAATTTAATTTAAATATTACTTCTTTTATTTTAGACATGCTTTTTTTTTTTTCAGAATTAAATTATGGTATTAATAAGTCAGTTTAGAAAAACTTCCTTAAAATAACTTTTTACATCAAATGTCAGTATAAATGTAATGTTTCTAAACAAATTTTCATTTCTAAATGCTAAAAAAAACCTTTTTTAAAGGAAACTGGCTAAAAATTATTTGAAACTCATTTCTTAAGATGTAAAATATCGGCTATATATAACTGTATTTAAAATTAATTTTTAATTAGTTTTGTTGTAATAGTTTTAATAATTATATTTTTACCATTTTTAGTATTGCAAAGATTATTCCCCTTCACCAACTTTGATTAAATATACGCACCGGAAAAAAAAGCGCATAATTTGAATGGTTTCATTTTTGGGGCGTGAAATGAAAAAATGTGAGAAACAAGTGGGCGTCCAAAAGGGCGTAAAGAGAGGTACATTAGTGTATTTTGTATTCATCTCTATTGAAAATTGCCATTCAGATAACTTTTCCAGTAGCCCCATGGCCGTCCGAAACGCCTCAACGCCCTTTAGCTTTTGGTAAAGATTTTTTATTTTTATTCTTACATAGAAAAGAAATTACTACACATCTGCACTTTTACTGCAAAACAAATTTGAGCCCAGTAGTCAAGTGAATGCCTTCAACTCCCTCTTCTACAAACTTGAACCCAGTATTTAACTGAAGGCTAAGTGAAAATACAAGTGTTTCCATAAGGGGGGCACTTAGAATGTGAAGCATGTTAGTGTAAAAATGATACTAAAAAACAAAAAAAATTTCAAATACTTAAAAAAAATCCACTCCACCAAAAAGCGCACTTTCGGATGCCCACTCCTTTCTTACATTTTTTATTTCAAGTGCCCCCCCCCTCACACACACACACACACACACATCCAAAAAATTAAACCCCTTCAATATTATGCGGGTTTTTTTACGCTTTCTTCGGTCCACCGAATTGATGTAGTTGCTACTATGTATAATTGAGTAATTTTGCTTCAAGGCTTTATTTTTTAAGCAAAATTTAAGATAAGTCCTTGAACAATTTTGCATTAGAAACATTTATTTCTAAAAAGAAAATGTTTACAGCATCCCTTTCAAGCAGTCATAAGATTGTAAACAAGCAAAAACTAATGCACATATGAACAAACGCTACATATGAGCAAACGCTAGAAATAAATTTCTTTTGTTTTGTGGAAGACGATGAGGTCATTCAATGAAATAACTGAATAAATTCGTTTTGTAGCGATTTTTTCTTTAACAGATTACATGAAGAAATAAAATCTGTATTAAACTAGGGCTTAGTTGAAGCAGAGTGGGGTACGGCTCGGTTTTATATAGGTCTTAGTGAGTTTTCTATGGCATAATTAACGTTTAATTTTTTTTACAAAGTTTTTATTAGTTTTACTTTTTCTCATTAATACTTCCTAAAATCATGGATACCCATACCATTTGGGGGGCAAGGGGGGGGGCTGCTCATCTCCAGATTTGATTTCAAATACTATTTTAGTACAAAGAAATTGAGTATGCTATAAAAATGTTCAGTCTATGGACAGGGATCGAGATCATCTTGCATCATTATATGTACGTTGAAGCCTCAAATGAATTAGATTTGAAAAATTTTTTCCTCATGTATCATTTGAAATCCCGTGCACTTGTAAGTTTTTCGTGCGTTTTATTTAACTAATTTGTAAATTTTAAATGCTCTGAAATAATAGTTACCATACTCTTTTTTTAATATATATTTGGCCCCTCACCCCTAAAATACTAACTATTTATTTTATAGTAATTTATTTTGTTATCAAAACGCAACGTAATTTAACATGGCGAAATATTCACATAAATAAGACATGATATCAGGCCGACAGGATTTTCGGGCCCCAGGACAGCCATTTGCGAAGGGAGACCCTTCGGCCCCCCGCCTCTCAAAAATAATTTATCCAGAAGAAATTTTTAAACACTTTACAGCTAGTGCAATTTGAATTTACCGTAGGCCTTACACTGTAAAAGCACTTATTTTCGCACTGTAAAAGCATCTTATTTTCGCGAATTTTTTATACGTGAACCGAAAGCTAAAACATCACGAAAATACCTAAACATGGAACCCTTTTTGCATAAGGCATTTTAAGAAACTCCCGTTTGTCCGGAAAGTTCGTACTTCCCCCTCCCCATTTTGAACAGCTGCAAAGAAGCTGATATAAATGTAAGTGAATGAGCTGCATTCTATTAGTTGTATTACTGTACTGCATTCGTGAAATAGTTGTGTAGTATTCAACAAATAGTTTTAAGAACGAAAATTGTCAAGAGAGAGTTTGTAGCTGTAGTACCATCTTGAATCTATCAGACAACCAAACAAATATACGGCCCGACATTTCTAACGAACACATTTGCTATGTTTATGGAGCATGTATTCGATCTTCTGTCCAAATCTTAAGTATGGGGGTCAAATTAATGTTAAACGAGTAAAATGATTAAAGTTAAATTAGATGTAAATCTGATATTGTTGAAACTCATCTAAATAATACAATAATTTTGCAAGCATGCATTTTGTGTGTGTGTGTTTTTTTTTTTTTTGGGGGGGGGGGGAACACTCGAAATATGCATATGAACTTAATATTCATCAAAACTATGGTGCTGACCTAAGTCTAGTTAAGAATAACGGGTGTCCTAGGCTTACTATTTTTTTAGGAGATTCTATATAGTTTAACCATGGAAAAAATATTTGTTCCAGTTTAAAATATTTTATGTAGTATTTGAGTCTTATAAAAGAATGCTCTTCGCAGACTATTTTTTATAGCATTTTAACTCTTTTGCAGGGACAAATATAATAATTGTCATAAATTGGGCTCTTAGGACAGATTAATATATATATATATATATACAGTAAGGCACCGTTTATTTGTTTCTCATTTATACGTCATTTTCATGAAGTCCCGATTCATTCCTATTTATTTTAATGCAAAAATGCTTCGTGTATACGACGCACAATATCGGTTATACACAGTTTTAAATTTTCCTTAGTTTCGAAAATTTTGTCTCTGTGTTTATGTTACTCTTTAGGGAGAAATTGTGGAGAGTTGTACATTTAACAACCTTCTTGTAAAGACGAAGTTGACTTTTTAAAAATGTTTACAACTCACTTTGCCTATCAGAAGACGTTGGAAAAAGACTTTTCATGAACTTAATTCAATCTGTAATGCTGTAACTAATAATTAATGACAATCAGCAAATCGGGCGACTATGGATGTTTCATTAAATTCAATGTCTGTGCAAACAAAAATTACATCATGGTATTCAATGTATATTACATGAATCTTAAATGTATGCAGAATTAGGTATTGCCCAATAAATGTAGGATTTGTTTCACCTTAGTTTTTACCTGAAAACACAATATCTAACATGAGCAAATTTACTATTACCTTAAAAAACATACAATTATTATATTTACATACATAAATTTGCATTAGCAGCGTTGTTAAACATGTAATAATCAAAGTTGTTTATTAATATTTCATTTATACGTCGTTTTAGATTGCATCACAAAGACATGACTTTGCAGCATGTTCTGATGTTTTTGCAGCATCCGGCCAAGGGATTGCTTCGGGTTTCCCCCCTTTCACAAAGCCCGCACGTGCATGGCTACGTAATAAGGGACCATATCTAAGGTTCAGGTCTGAAATTCTTCTAGATTTCGGTACCGTGCGGAGGCAATCAATCATTTTAATGGTTCTTCTTGCGTTGCATTGTATTCTCCCCTTTAGGTTTACTGGGATGCTGTGTGAGGGAACACCACCTGGGTTACATGAACAATCTGCTGTACACAGATCGCAGGAATTAACAGTCAGAAACTTGATTTATGGCAGTCAACTTATCACAGATACGATTTCAGATGCTGTATTTCGCATTCAAAAAATTCTTCCAAAGTTCAGAAACTGACTGAAAATCCTAGAGGAAAACTCTCAGCGTATAAGAATAAAGAATTCACAAACAGCTCTCAAAAATAAGCTTCTCAAAACAAGCGGAAGATCGCTTACAAAAGCACGCAATAAAGCACTAATGCAGTGAACTGAACGAGCATTCACTTACAACTACTGAACTTCTCTGAACTGGGCCCCAACATGGCCGAGTGGATCAGCCACTCAAAATGTTAGACGGCTGAAATGTAAAGGTCCCGCGTTTGGACTCGGCCGCACGACTGTCGATCAAGTGATCTGGAGTTTTGGACGGTTTTCTCCAGATGTAACGTGAATACGCGTTAGAAACCCTTAGAAAGTCCCGCGATCAAGGCACTCCCTATCATAGGCGTATACCCCCCATGCAGGTTTGCCTCAATTAGAGCTGAAGCAAACCGCATGTATTCGGTACTAAGATACGGATAATCACTCAGACTCGAAGTAACGAATTGTTACTTTTCGGTTGATATCGTTACTCGTTACTCGATCCGAAGCTGTTTCGGATCGAGCAGCTTCGAATTTCGAATACAGACTTCCAGGCGAGGCGAACTAGGGGGGAAACGGGTTCCAGTAATCGAGTACTAATATCTTCTGTCTGTTACTGGATATCGGATCGCGGTTTCAAGGGGGAAAATGACTTTTGAGTATGCATTTCGGATCGACCAGGTTCGAACTTCGAATACAAGACTGCCGGAGGGAGAAAATGAATTTCGGTATTTGAGTAATAGTATGTTCCGTTCCGTTACTAGATACCGGAAGTATTATGGATTCTCGCTGTTTGAAGGGAAAAATCAGTTTCGGTATTTGAGTAGTAGTATGTTCTGGTTGCAATTCGTTTGTGCCGAGCCGAATGGTATCGTTTTGATGAGGTTTGGAAGAATCCGTATGTTTCGTTACAGTTATGGATATGGATATACTATCTGCTGCTCTATTGATATGGGTCGTACAATGGGGGGATAGGATCCGGTGTATAGTGCGTTCTTATGCGCAGTTGAATTTTTTTTGCAGGGGGGGAAGGGGGTGTTCTTATAATTGTAGAGGAGCAATACATATAAGAGAAGCATGTTAGTAAGGGGTGCTAATTTCGGGCTTTCTAACATTTTAGTACTAAATAGTGGTGCAATCAGAATTCTTTCTTTCAGGGTGGTTCCGAAGCAGGATTGCGAACTTAACTTTTTCTTTTTTTTTTAGCTAGAATCGAAATATGAGTAATAAATAACAAATTATTTAAATACACCTTTAAAAAAATATTTTTTATAAAGTAAACGAATTCACACATTTTTATTATTTAAAATATTATTTGGAACTAAAAAAAATATTTAGCATGGAAACCTAAACACATTTTTTAAGTAATTGTTTAAAAAATATATAAAAAATTGGGAGCTACCCGGGATTTCTATGCCCACTCCTGCGTAAGCCACTGGTATTAAAATAATTCAATAAAGTTCAGTATGTTTCTAAAATGTCGGCGTTTAGGGGGCCATCTGCCCTATTTTATGGTACATTTTATTCCATGAACTCATGGAATACGCATAGTCCGGTGCAACCATTCTTTCTGTATGAAAGGAGTGATAATTTTTGTTTAAAGAATGCTCTCATATATGCACCCACAGAAGGGGCTAACCCCTTTCATCCCAAAAGTGCAGAAATAGAACTGGAAATATCTTAAAAATAAATAATTCTCACTGAATTAAACAATTTTAATTTAAAATATGGTAATTTTTAATTTACTTCGAAAAATCGTCCAGCAAAAGAAGTTTTTGATATGACATAAGAACTCACAAATAATAAAGATATTATGCTTGTAGAGACGCAAAGTAGTTGATATCATACTGAGATCCCCTGCCCTGTGAATTTAATATATATGGCCCAATCCCTGGATCTCAGTATTCGAGAACCCGCGCCCAGAAAAAAACACGAGTCACAAGCTTTCCTTTACACTTTTTATGATAAGAGTGAACAGGTTAAACCAGCGTTCAGAATTTAAAAAAGGGGGGGTTGAGAAAAAAAAGAATGGCATATGTCTTTGGAAGATTTCTATGTGTACTCAGTAATTCGGATAATTTAGCATTGTATAAACCCATAAATGTGTATAAAAACAATCTGTAAATCAGAGAAAATAAGCTCTAAATACAACTTTGTACAACTTCGCTAAAAAAAATTCTTTTTGGTTAGGTTTTGTTATGGGTTTATGTATGGGCGGCATATACTCATAACAACACTGTCCCGGATGTGTTGTTATGGGGCACATATAACACCCTATTACCGATTCTATTAGTAGTAACGAAAGTAACGAGTAACGAATACTTAGTAACGAATAGCGAACATCTAAGTAACAAATACATACGGATACTCATTTTGTCGTTACTTTTACAGCACTAGCCTCAATGCACATAACCATAGACTTAGACTGAGAAGGACTTGCATCGGCAATGGCATTCCTTCTGCGAAAACGGACCTAACTCCAATTCGGTCGATAGACGATGCTGTTGCACCATCTGGCGAGTCTTTAACATAGTATTGCTATGAAAGAAGTTTTGTTTTTATTTTTAAATTAGGGGTTTCATTTATTTTTCAATTTGAACTGTTCTTGGTCAGCGTATTACCATATATTTCCTTAGAATACATACTTTGGTATTTTATAGTATGGAGATGTCAAAAATTTACAGAAAACTCAGGTCATTATCAATATTATTTTTATTAATTTTTTAAAGCGTTATAATAAATTTTTTGTGTTGAAACATAAAAAAATAAAATAAAATAAAGACTTCAAATAAAATTTAGGTGAAAATTTTATTATTAATGTAATGGAATTCGTTGAACGTGTCACCGCTAGATGGCAGCACTAGACATATATATCCCTCATCTGTAAACTCTGCTTGGTTCATTTTCATAGCATTGCGTCTGCCCACTTTATGGACCTCCATGCACACAACACAACACAGCAAAGTCTCTGGAGCGACCCTGTACTTTTATAACTCCCGCCTACTTTTCGCGAACATTCCACGACTTTCTACTACTAGTACCTTCCAGAGGTTTCCAGTTATTTGATTGCGTAATACCAGTTTAATGCGTAACACTAATGCAGGGAAGCAAACACTACAGGCCCCATTAATAAAATCGAACCAAATGTCGCCAAGCTTGGCCACTTTCGGCAAAAATCACAATTTGGCGCTGAAAATAAGTCCCCAAAACTGAAGTTAGCTAACCGATAGCGCCAATATTTCTCAAGAATTCAAGAAAACCCTATGTTAAACGAAGGGAACACCCAAAAGTGCCTATCTCACGTTCTAGTTAACAAATTTTCGTGTAACAAAATGCAAATTTTAATTATTTGACGCGTAGAATAGGAGCTTTAGCCATATCTAATCCCCAGAAGAACGGGTCACCCCAGATAATTTGTAACAATAATCATAGTTTGTTAAAAATAATATTCATTTATGTTTGAAATAGAATCATATTTCTGGCATTTTTTAAAAATTATTTTTATTACTACTATTCGGATTATTCATACACATACAAAAATAAGAAAAAAAAATTAGAAATATTTTGTGTGTAATTTGAATGAATTAAAAGTATTTCTTGCTATAATGTACAAAGTTCAATATGAAACATACAGATCCAATCTGAATTGTTAATCAAGTGTTGAATTACAAGATCTCTCAAAATATACAGCACACTAAATTGAGCACCGGGATTTTTAAATAATTCAAATTAACAACACACCACTTAAAAAAAAAACAGAAAAAGAAAAGTAGAATTCAATTCAATTTAGGGACCTACTATATCAGTCACTGCCTGGGGATGGACGCGAGACGAAAAATAGACCCTTCTCGTTTCTCGAAACATTTGAAAAACTTGTGCCACAAGACACAAGTTCACGCCACGAAAACTTGTGACGAGACAGGCATTGCCACTGCCGTGGCATTTCCATCATCAGTAATAACATCTATATACATAAAACAAAGCCGAGTTAGTTACACCATTTATAACTCAAGAATGGATGGACCGATTTTAATGCATTCGGATTCGTCTCCGCCCCGAATAGCCGAATAACTATTAAAATATTCGATATTCGAATTAGTTTAGGAGATATTGTTACTGATTAAAAACATGTCACAAAAGGCTAATTTTTGCTCTCCGTAATTCCGCAATTGTAACCCCTGTAGTGAAAAAGTGGGAAATAAGCATCGTGGTTGCCATGTTTGGCGATTTTATTAAATGATTTAGACTCTTGAAGTAAAAATAAAAGAATAATGATTGTTTTTCGGTTTAGAATATTTGCTAGATTATTTTTTAATTAAAATACCGTGTGCATGAGAAATCAGAGCAGGAATGCAATGTTTTTTATACGT